>VWZY01011875.1:88051-98830 GCA_013399075.1 Chloroceryle aenea | reverse complement strand
CATCTGTCCAGAGCTGGAACCTCTCTCTGCAGAGAGGAAATTTTAAGAACCCCAAATTTCTGTTCATCCCAAATGTAACTGATTAAAAGTCTTGTGGCACGAGAAGTTTGGAAAGAGATGTTTCAACCTCCAGATCTCCTCCACTCAGAATCAGCACGTGCATTTCTACAAGATCTGCTGCAAAGCCACCAGTCCTCAAACAGAATGAAAAAGCTCAAAATGCAAGAAAAAACCCCAACAAAACCCCAAAACAGCCCCAAATTCCAGCCCTCCATTTGAAGCATGTTAGAGATTTTTAGGTTTTGTTGGGTTTTTTTACAAATAAGGATCTGTATCCCAAGTGGTGCTGGAAAAGGAGATCTGGGATTGCTCTGACAAGACTCAAGTGCTCTGACAAGTGCAGATCTTGGCTCCACCGCTCACCTCCCTGGATTTTCACTGCTTCCCTCTCCAATTTCTTCTCCCTTTTCTTACAACATCACTTTCCCTCTTCTCTTTGCCTTTCCCTCCCCTCTCCAGTGTCTCCCAATCACATTTAGCAGCATCTGCTTGATTTTGTTCCCTTTTTTACCCTCAGTGGTACATAGAGTGTGTGCCAGGAGGATGGCACCAGGCTTTTCCCAGTGGCGCCCTGTGACAGGACAGAGGGAACAGGCATAAACTTGACCATAGGAAGTTCCACCTCAACATCAGGAGAAACTTCTAGCTAGCCACCCTGCAGAGATTTGGAACCATTCCTCAGCTCCCCTCTCAGGCTTCTCCTCTCCAGGCTGAACAGCCCCAGGGCTCTCAGCCTTTCCTCACAGAGATGTTCCAGTCCCTTCAGCATCCTCACAGCCTCCTCTGGACTCTCTCCAGTATTTTCCTGTCCCTCTTGAACTGGGGAGCCCAGAACTGGTCACAATCCTCCAGATACTCCACCTTCAAACCATGAGGGTGATGAGCTCTGCTTTAATGCATTTTCAGGAATCTCCAGAAGCTTAATGCCCACTGACCACAGAACACTTACTGCTTTCCCTATGCAAATTATCTTTCCAAACCCAGAACTGGGCAATATTGACCCTTCTGTCATAACCACTGCAAACCATCTCACCAATTACAAACCAAGAGTCCCTCCACCCCAAACCAGAAGGTGGAAGATAAGAATTTATTAAGCCTGCTCCATTCCTTTGCTGTTTGCACTTCTTTTTGTTTAACAAAACCAACAGGGTTTTGGTTTGGTTTTTGCATCTGCAAGGTCAAAGCTACAGCTGGGTCCAAAAATCATACTCCTCTTTAAAACATTTTCTCAAAGCTGCAATCAGAGTCAGTTAGCAAACCTGTCCATAGTGCACAGAAACAGNCAGGAGGTGCTCCTTGCACAGGAGCTCTCAGTGCCCTCAGGAGGTACTGAACTGAACAGCTCTCCAGCTGGAAGCACCACAGAATTTCCTGGGTTGGAAAAGACCTTTAAGATCATCCAGTCAAATCATTCACCCAGTGCTCCCAAGACCTCCACTAAACCTCATCCCTCAGCCCTGGGTCTACAGGATTCTTAACTCCAGGGCTGGTGACTCCCCCCTCCCTGGGCCGCCTGTGCCAANGGCATCTATCCTGGTGCCTCCAACACCAGGAGAGGGACCTGATGGAGAGGGTCCAGAGGAGGGCGCAAGGATGCTCAGAGGGCTGGAGCAGCTCTGGTGTGAGGACAGGCTGAGGGAGCTGGGGTTGTTCAGCCTGGAGAAGAGAAGGCTCTGGGGAGACCTTACAGTGGCCTCCCAGTATCTGAAGGGGCTACAGGAGAGCTGGGGAGGGGCTGGTTACAAGGGCTTGTAGCAGTAAGACAAGGGGTGATGGTTTGAAACTGGGAGAGGGGAGATTTAGATTGGAAATAGGAAGGAAATTATTCAGACCCTGGCACAGGGTGCCCAGAGAAGCTGTGGATGCTCCATCCCTGGATGTGTTCAGATCCAGGCTGGATGGGGCTCTGAGCACCCTGCTCTAGTGGGAGGTGTCCCTGCCAGGGCAGGGGGGTTGGAACAAGATGAGCTTTAAGATCCCTTCCAACCCAAACCATTCTGTGATGCTATCATTGTAAAATACAGAAAGGAATAACCTCCATGCCTGTCAGGAGGTGCTCCTTGCACAGGAGCTCTCAGTGCCCTCAGGAGGTACTGAACTGAACAGCTCTCCAGCTGGAAGCACNCGGGCCCCGCTCCAGCCCCTCAATGTCCTTCTGGGTGTGAGGGGCCCAGAACTGACCCCAGTACTCAAGATGCAGGCTCCCCAGTGCCAGGGTACAGACTGCAGCACAGTGCAGCACAGCAAAGGGCTGAAGTTGAAGGCCTTGGATTTTACTTTTTTCCTTTAATTATGATTTTTAAATCATCTCCCCACGCTTCACCTGCTCCCACTTACGTCCACAAAGACCCTGCTCCCCTGAAACTAGGTTTTTGAATCTTTTACCAGTTGAATTCTTACCCTCTCTAGGTCTTGCCTCAAGTGCATGAACATCCTCATGCGGGTATGGATGCTGTCTTCTTTGGGCTGCACCAACCCATTTTCTTCATCCTCCTTGGGAGGAAACAAGGGTTTGTTAAAGTTACTTTTTCGTTTTAATTTCCAGTAATTGTAGATGAAATCTACAGCAAGTTTGGGAAGGCCCAGTTCTCCTGCAACATCCTCCACTTTAACCAGTGAGTAGAACTCCTCTTCCAGCTCTCGGAGCTTCTGGGCTCGCAAACTGGTTTTCTCACTCTCAGTTTGTTTCTGCTCCGAGAGGCTCTTGGGGTGCTCATCGACGTCAGGCAGCGAATTCTGTTTGTTTTTGCTGTGCTTCAGACAATAGGACTTGAACTTGACCTCGTCCCCCTCGTCCAGGATGGTCTTCATCTCCAAGCTATGCTCGAAGGCACAGGTGACATGAAAGGCAGTAATGCAGCTTTTCACGGAACACTGCAGACAAAATAAACCAAAGCCAGCAGAGAGAAAGCTGCAGTCAGTAAGATCAGCAGGGAACAAGGAAACAGAATTCTCTTAAGCACATCAAAGCCCACCCCTACAAAAACCTGCTTCCTAAGAGCTCTTACAAAGCTCTTTGACCTCTGGGTACCCCTGGGTTTCCAGCAGTGGCGCTTCCACTCCATCCCTGACCCAAACAGCAGCACTACTTACACCCCAAACCCAGACCAACTCCCAACCACCCTGTGCTAGAGAATTCATCTGAAGTGGGCATCTACCCAGAGGCCACTGGCATGGCCAAGAGAGTGAGAAGAAGGGGGTGCAAAGCCCAGCTCTGCCCACCAGCTGAGTCACCCCGGAGGAGCACGCACCTGAATGCAAGCACCAGTTTTCAGCTTGCACAAACTACACACCAGGGCCCATCGGCTCGGGGGGATGTGGGACACCTTTGTGATTGGCTCCATCCTTTCCGGGCAAGCGATGCTGACCTGGAGATGAACAAAACAGGGGAGGGGGGGAAATGGTTATCAAGGCAAGGAAAACATCTCTCCACTCGCACCAGGAGGAACAGGACCGCGCGTTTATCTCGCCGTCAGATGCCCACGTGGTTATGATTCCCAGCAAGGGATGAGGATAACTTGGAATTGTGAGAAGATAAAAGGCAGAGGAGGGAAGGGAAGGAGGGTGAGGGGTCTAGGACCCAAAGGGAAGAGGCAGAAATGAAGTGTTACCTCTGGAATCCAGAGAGCACAGCTCACGTGAGCCCACTTGGTTCCCGTCCTGGTCGCTTTCATGGCTCCTCCTCTTTTGGGACACAGGAGGCACTGGGGATGTATTCCCAGGACACAGGTGCGACACAGCCAGCTCCCCTCGGGGACTTTTAGGATTCCATAGCATGCCTGGGAGGAGAAACAGCTGCTGAGATCACAACTGGGAAATGATTTTACACACAAGCAGAGTATTCCTATGGATGAAAGCTTGAAATGCTGGAGAGCAGCTCTGTGGGGAAGGACCCTGCAGTCTTGGTGGAGAAATTCTCCATGGGACAGCAATGGGTCCTTGTGGCAGAGAAGGCCACANGGACCCTGCAGTCTTGGTGGACAAATTCTCCATGGGACAGCAATGGGCCCTTGTGGCCAGGAAGGCCACCAATGGTGTCCTGGGGGGTATCAAGAACAGTGTGGCCAGCAGGTCCAGGGAGTTCTCCTCCCTCTACTCTGCACCAGTCAGACCACAGCTGGAGGACTGGGTCCAGTTCTGGGCTCCCCAGTTCAAGAGGGACAGGGAAATACTGGAGAGAGTCCAGGGGAGGCTCTGAGGATGCTGAAGGGACTGGAACATCTCTGTGAGGAAAGGCTGAGAGCCCTGGGGCTGTTCAGCCTGGAGAGGAGAAGCCTGAGAGGGGAGCTGAGGAATGGTTCCAAATCTCTGCAGGGTAGGAGGCAAGGAGAAGGGGCCAGGCTCTTGTCCTTGCCCTTCATCTTTCCTTTTGGTCTCATTTGAGTTTCCAAAACAAAAAAAAACCCCACAGACATTTCTTTAAATGAGCTTCTGCACCTAATCCTTTTTAAAATCACAATTTCCTACCACTAATAACTTTGCACTCTGCCCTAATTCTATTTAGATGGGAAGGGACAGGAGATGTTTGAAGGAAGACTGTTTCCTGCAACGTTAAATTACCTTTCTGGTTCCAGTCCCATGAACTGTTTATTAATTTAAAGATTTATGTGATAGTGCAACAAAAATTCCCTCATATACTGAAACTCTGAGGTGCTGGGTTTTATGCCTATTGCTGCTCAGTTTGGTGTCAGCTGCAAACTTGAGGATACTTCAATCTCCATGTCCAGATCATCACCAAGGACACTGAACAAGAGTGGCCCCAATGATGATCCCTGGGGAACACCACGAGGAGCCCTGGGGAACAGCAGAGCAGAGCAGAGCTGTGTGGCCAGTGGGGGGCCAGGGGCCTCCTCTCAGAGAAGAGAATTCTAGGAAAGGAGGTTCCTAGGCCATATGAAACAAGACTGGCCCCCAAACTGAGCCCTGGGGAACAAATATACACAGAAAGCTGAACAGATCTCAAACCACTGGCTTCCACCCGGGTCCAATTCTGCTCTAGTGCTGCCAATAACCCCTTTAGCAGAGGGCTGGCTTTCAGAGGCAGTGCCACCATTCCCAACACCACCCCTGGAACATGGGATGGCAGAACAGATCCTGAGCTGCAGCCAGCCCTTTGGATCCAGAGCCAGGGTCAGAGCCCCACTCCTGCCCTCCCAGCCTCCTGATGGTGGGACCCTGGTATTTAATGTAAACAGCCTCACCATGAGGCACCACCCCTTCCCCTCAGGCCTGCTGACTGGGATGAATCCAAATGGAATGCTGCATCATGGACATGCCAGGACTGCAGCACCCAGAGGCTACTGATTCAAGGGACAAGTGTTGTAAAATCCCAACAGGGGGAGCTGCAATCTCAACGTTACAAGGGATTTTTGGGTCCCTATTTCCCCCTCTTACGTGGCACGTTCCCTAAGATCACATTTAGGTGGTTGGAAAATGGACTGAGAAGTATTTTCCAGTTTAATCCAGTTAATGAGTGGCCTGGACTAAGAAACCAGTAACTTCACCCTGTGTTTGAGCTGGCATGAGAGGGCACTGGAAGGAGGAGATCTCACACTCCCCCTTCCCCCATCTCCCAACTCCTGATGACAACCACACCTAAGGCTACGTAGGGAACCGGGGCTGATCCAGATTAAACCCAGAATGATTGTTTTGTCCTCGTTTGGTTTAGCTCTGGTCCAGATGTGCTCTGCAGCTGGCTGCAGGCAGGGCAGGCATGTGGAAGGGTCAGGAGGAAGGAGGCCATCAGAGAATGGGAGGGGGTGGGAGGGAGCTCTGGAGATCCTGGAGTCCAACCCCTCTGCCAGAGCAGGGGCACCCAGGCCAGCCCACACAGCCACAGAGCCAGGGGGGCTGGAAAGTCTCCAGAGCAGGAGACTCCAGCACCTCTCTGGGCAGCCTCTGCCAGGCTCCATCACCCTCACCATGAANGTTGCCGCTGCCGGTCTTCCCAGCCAGTTCAGGTGCTCCTGCCCCCTAAAGAACACCCGGCTGTTCAAGTGCCCATGTGTGGTGGCTAAATTTGGACAGCCCACGTCTGGTGGATTCAGTAGTAAGTCAAGAAGGAAAAAACCCATCTCTGAAAGAAATCATCTTTAGATTCTCCATAAATAGGCAAGGCAGCACCTCCTGCCCTGTTTGGCTTCAAAAGCAGGGTTAGGAAGAGGGAGGAAATTATTTAAGGTCGCAGGGTAAACCAAGAACACACTTCATGCTCCCATCAGACAACAGATGTCCACATGTCTACCACACCAGGCCACCTCACCTCCTCCTTCTGCCTGTCAGGCTCCAAAAATTCAACGTCGGATCACATCCCAGGAAATCCCAAAGCCCACCCATTTCCAATCCCACACTCGCCAAGGTGAACGAAGACCCCAGGACAGTGCCACCGCCCCGTGGCAGGCACCGACCTGATGGACACAGATATTACACTTGTCACAGAAGACCATGTCGTTGCCATCCTCGCTGTCGGGGGACCGGCACACGTCACAGATGACGTCCTCGTCGTACTCGATGCCCAAGCCCTCCTCGGTCTCGATGGCGTGGTTCATGTTCTCGTGGCAGTGCCACTCCAGCACCTCAATTGTCTTCTCCATCGTGTTCTCATCCAGGGGCCCGCAGCCTGTGGCAAAGGGGAGGGAGGGAGAAGGAAGGGTCAGGTGGCTGTGAGTCTGAGCTGTAAGGGGAGAGAGAAGGATGGCTTCTGGCAACTGCAGCAGCAGACACGGCGTCTTCTGTCCCACCATGTGCACTAAAAATAAAACACATGCTGCTGGCAGCCCCTCCTGTCCACACACAGGCTCTGCAAACACACTCACCACTAGTGACACTCAGCCTAAGCACTGCCACTTCAAAAGGATTTGCCCTGAGAGGGGTCCTCAGCTTGCAGCTCCAGGCCGTATGCCTCGGAACATCCACAGCCTTTCCCTCAACCATTGGGGGACCTGCCCAGTGGTAAGGGGAAGGCTGTGGATGCATCTGCCTGGGCTTCAGTAAGGCCTCTGCCAGTCTCTACCCCAGCGTTCTGCTGGAGAAGATGGCAGCTCCTGGCTTGGATGGGTGGACTCTTTGATGGGGTAATAACTGGCCGAGCTCAGAGAGCTGTGGTGGATGGGGTTAAATCCAGTTGGTGACAGCTCACCAGTGGTGTTCCCCAGGGCTCATCGCTGGGGCCACTCTTGTTCAGTGTCTTTANGAGCTGGGGAGGGGTCTGGAGAACAGGGCTGCTGAGGAGCAGCTGAACTGGGTCCTCTCAAGATCCTCAGTCAAAGAAGCTGCTGCTGCCCACAGCTCACTGCTTGCTCCAACCTTCAGCAGTGGGATATTCCTGCAACATGAACACGAGAGGCTGAACATTTCAGCTGCTGGACGATGCAAAGAACAGGGCTGCTAATTGGGATTCATTAATGAACCAGCACACAGGGAGGTGGGCAACCTAAGTAAGTGGTGACACAAAGCATCTCCTGCTATGAAACTGTTCTCTCCCCTGCCTGGCTATTTTCTCACTCCTGGAATGAAAACATCACAGAATTACTCAGGTGGGAAGAGACCTTCTGAAGGTTCCAGCCTAATCCCTGGTTCCAAGCAGAGCCAACAGTGAATCCAGGCAAGGCTGTTGTTCAGATGTTATGTGAGATCCTGAAAATGCCTGTGGATGGAGACGTGCCCCCCAGAAAGCTTTGGTTTTGCTCACAGCACCCCTGGGAAGCTTGTCCTTGCTTCTACCTCTTACAGCCTTTGGCACTGGAGCTCAGCCATGAGTTGCCTCCTTCACCAAGCTGGTCTCCTGACACATCTACTTGTTTTTCTGAGTGTCTGGAGAGATCTTTCTTATCCTTGGAGGAGTCTGTCCTTAAAAGTCCTGCTAGTTCTCTTCAGCAGCTCCTCTCTTCAGAGCTGCCTCCCAGATCAGGCCCACCAGCAACCTGCCCAAGCAACCTCTTGCCCTCCTGAAGCCCAGGACCCAAAGGCCACTTCCTTTCCTCAGTCACCACTATTCCATCACTACCACGGCCAACGCTCCCATCAGTTATCACATCCCCAGAGGCTCCTCCTTGTTCGTGAGGATCAAATCCACGAGACACCAAATATCTCCCTCTTTGTCCAACCTGAGCTTCCTAAATGTGCTGCAACCACCCGTGGGAGAACGCCAGCTACAACTCAAGTTGTTCCAGTCCAACTTCCAAGGTTATTCTCCACAGCTCGCTCCCCTCCTGACCCTCTAGAACCACAACTCCCAAGGAAAGAGGAAAGTTTACTTAGCTGATTTTAAATGGGCCAACCCACGTGAAGCTTCATGACCCTGTTGAGAAGCCAGCATGGAAGCTCCTCAGAACTCGTAGCAATATGTTCAAGTTTAAAGTAAATAAATAATGACACTGGAAACATCTGCTTTTCCTACATAAAACTGTTCATTTTTCCCAGTCCTAAAGTGAATTCCACGCAGCGTGGGCTTTTTCTCTCCTGCCTCCCTCAGGCTGCAGATGTTGCCCGTGGTTTTGGATGCACAGAAGTTTTGAGGTGCAAGAAGTAAAGGAGGAAACTTTAACACATCGAGCAAGTCACTACCCCGAGCATTTTACCTCCTGTTTTGCTGCTTATTTCCACTCAATCCTCCCTCAGCAATCTTTAAGAGACCCCCCCCAGCCCCACCTCTAAGAGCAGACATCAAGGGCTGCTTTTCCAAGGGGAAGAGGGTGTGAACTGACCCATTTCTGTAAGCTCTTCGTTCAGCTCCTGCAGCCAGAAGATGTCCATGTCGTCCAGGTCGTAGCGACACACCGACTCCGCCAGCTCCAAAATGTTGATGTAGCCTGGTTCCGTGGGCTCTTGGCTGGAGCAGTGGATGTACTTCCTGGGTCGTGTGTACAGGACTTCTTTCACCTTTTCTGCTACCACCCTAGAGTCCAAGTGGAAAAAAAAGAGAGAGTTACAGCTGTTGAGGAGCTGTGCTCCAAAGGCAAGGAGTAGCTGCTGTAAGGGCACAGAGGTGAATGTTCATGGATCTTAAACTAGACAGTGAGTGTAGCCAGGGTAGGGAGACAGGGGTCTGTGAATCACAGAGTGGTTTGGGCTGGAAGGGACCTCAGAGATCATCTCATCCATGGCAGGGACATCTCTCAACTAGAGCAGGTTGCTCACGGCCCCATCCAGCCTGGCCTTGGACACCTCCAGGGAGAGGCATCCACAACCCCTCTGGGCAATCAGCTCCAGAGTCTCACCACCCTCCTGCTGAAGAACTTTTTCCTGAGATCCAGTCTAAACCTATTTTCCCTCAGTTTAAAACCATTGCCCCATGTCCTGTTGCTGGACACTCTTCTGGGAAGAGTCACAGAATGATTCAGGTTGGAAAAGACCCTTGGGATCAGAGTCCAACCATCAACCCTACTCCACAAAG
Source organism: Chloroceryle aenea (assembly GCA_013399075.1). NCBI lineage: Eukaryota > Metazoa > Chordata > Aves > Coraciiformes > Cerylidae > Chloroceryle > Chloroceryle aenea. The sequence continues at coordinate 89,376 of VWZY01011875.1, read as the reverse complement.
GTCTCCCCTACACCATACCCCCAGCACGGAGTCCTCTCCAGCTCTCCCAGAGGATCCCTTCAGCTACTGGAAGGTGGCTGTTAGGTCTCCCCTGAGCCTTCTCTTCTCCAGGCTGAACACCCCCAGCTCCCTCAGCCTGTCCTCTCAGCGAGATGCTCCAACCCCTGGATCATCTCTGTGGCCTCCTCTGGACTCATTCAACAGTTCCATGTCCCTCTAATGGTGGGGACACCAGAACCAAATGCAGTATTTGAGGGGAAGGTCTCCCAAGAGCAGAACAAAAGGCTGTGCATCCCATTTTCAATTCAACAAACACTCCCAGCACAACGAGGCAAGCCTTTCTGAAACCCAGGGAGAGTATTATGCACAAAACCCCATGCAATTTTTGTTTGAAATGGTAGAAGGAAATCCTGCCAACTGATCTCTTGAAAATACCAGCTTTTCCACCAAGGCTTAATTTATTCTACTGCAGTGTGTTTGGAGAAGCACTTGCTTTTGTCTGGGGTAAGAGTCTACCCTCCCTTTCCAAATGACACTTTATCCACCTGACAAATGCATTCCTTTTGTTATGTAAGAACCCTTCTGATGACAAGGGGAAAAACCAAACACCTAAAAATCACCCAGGAAGCAAGGGAGAAAAAATATCAGTGTTCTTCTGCCAGTTTTCCTTCCCCTTCACCTTGCTCATAGGTTGGGTTTTTTTTTTCCCTCTCATTCCCTCGTGAGGTTTTCTTTTCTCTGGTCCAGCCAAATCTATAGTAATTTTTTTCCCTCTAATGTAATACTGCTGGTCTGAGATGCAATATATTTATTGTTAATAACTTGGTACTGACAATAACCCCAGTGGCAATTAAATTACACTGGCATCAGCGCTTTCACTGGACAATTCATTCCTCTTGGTCTCAAAGACCATGCTGGCAGCAGCACTGCTGGGGTGGAACGCACTCGGAAACACCCCAGGAAGGGTGGCAGGGCCACAGAGTGATGTCCTCCCAGCCTGAGCACAGTGTGAGAGAACAAGAGGTTACCTGTGTATCTCCTGAACCTGAGATCACTGAACTGCTGGGCTGTTAAGCAGCCAGTTGTGGAGAGAAGGAACAAAGGGTTAAAGCTTTGACAAGAGTAACAAAATTAAACTGCCTGAAACCAGCCAGTAACTTCCTGGGGTTATCAGTAACTCCTTGTGCTGGGTCTGCCTGAGCTGCAGTGAATTTCCCCCAGCAGCCCTCCCAGTGCCCTGCTTTGCACTGGGAGCTGGAAAGGTGCTGGTGCCACCCCCGGGCTGTGGCTCCCGCCGCACCAGGGCCGGTTTCCAACAGGCGCCC
>VWZY01011875.1:71291-87753 GCA_013399075.1 Chloroceryle aenea | reverse complement strand
ACACAGCCTTGCTTTGCTTCTTCATTAAACTACTTTTGTCTTAGCCCACGAGTTTCATCTGGTGTTCGTCCCCTGCCCCAGCTGAGAGGAGGAGGAGGGGGCAGTGATGGAGCAGCTGGGTGGGCACACAGTGTCCAGCCAAGCTCAAACCACCACACCACTCTGTGCCTACTGCTCTGTATCTGGTGCTTTATAGGGAAGCTTTTCAAGTGACACACGTAGGATTGGGGTTCTTAATTTGTTAAACTCACCACACTCAAACGAGGCAAGAGATTCAATCCACAGCAGCAAAGAGGAAAAAAAAGGACATCCTATTGAAACTCACAAGGTAGACACTCTGAGAGTGCACAGACAGAACCAGATCTGGCCCAACGTGCACAGAAACCTTCCCCTAAGTGGCATCTGTTTGGCTGCTGCTCTGGGGAGTTCAGTGTAACAAGACTGCATTTGGACAACCAGTTTTGGAGAGCCCCCCTTCTCCAAGCTGAGATGTCACGCGGGCGATCCGCGTCCGCTGGCCGTTACCTGAGAGAAGGCTGAGGAATAGTTTCTGGACTGGCTGGGACTTGAACCCCTTTCTCCCATTCTTGTTTCCACGTGTCTGCAAAGATGTAATATTCCTCGGGGTTGACATGGTGAGAGTCTGGGAGCTTCATGGCACTGATGAGATCCTTGCGGAACACCTGCAAGCAACACCAGGGAAAAGATGGGTTGAGAACTGGTGGAAGAGAGCTCAGAGGGGGTGACCAGAGGCCAGCTGGTGGTCTGTAGCCACTGACGTTCCCCAGGGGTCAGTCCTGGGTCCAGTCTTGTTCAACACCTTCAGCAGGGACCTGGATGAAGGGGCAGAGTGGATCCTCTGCCAGTTTGGTGATGATTCCAAACTGGGAGGAGTGGCTGATGGACCAGAGGCTGCGCTGCCATCCAGCCAGAGCTGGACAGGCTGGAGAGCTGGGCAAAGGGGAACCTCAGGAAGCTCAGCCAGGGCAAGGGGAGAGTCCTGCCCCTGGGGGGGAATTTTCTTTTAAAGAGTACCAGCACAAAACCAAGTCCATTTGAAATTACCTAGATGATCACCTCAGGGTCTATCAGGTGCAGCACAGCAAGAAGTTCACTCAGAACCACACTGCTGCCTGAAGGAAGGAAGGAGGCTGTTACAAGTGACCCCAGAGAGGAGAAAGGACCCACACCTGATTTTGACTCCTCACTGTATCACTTTCACACAGCTTATTTTGCTTGCCAGTCTGTAGGCTCTCCCCCAAGTGAGACACAAGGCAGCACATCCTTTCCTTTCACTCAGTTTAGCTGCTTTCAGCTGTCACATTCATCACGGGCTAGGAACGGTTGCCATGGCAAAAATCAATGTATAGGCTCTTGCTCATTTATTAAAACCACTCTGAGCTTTACTGGTGGGGATCAGAGATGAGCAGCAGCCTTTGCTGGGACAGGAGAACCACCTCACTCCATGGGCACAGCGACTCAATCCCACCTCAGCATCCTTTAGCAACCCTCTACAACTGGAACATCCCCTCAGGAAGCAAAGCACAGCCAATGGTGAGCAACCTCCAGCCCCAGCCTTCTGCTCTGGGCTCAAGAGGACCAAGTTTTCACGAGCAGGCAAACATCAAGCCTAGAAAAATTCCTGCCTGTGAACACAGGAGGGCTGGGACTCAAGAAGGCAGGGACGGCCTCTTTTCACTTCTGTCCTGTGACAGGATGAGGGGCAATGGATTCAGGCTTGAGCATGGGAAGTTCCACCTCAACATCAGGATGCTGTAAGAGCTGCAGAGCACTGGAGCAGGCTCCCCAGAGAGGCTGTGGAGTCTCCTCCTCTGGAGACTTTCAAGCCCTGTCTGGCTGCATCTCTGAGTGATCTGCCCTGGTTCTGTCCTGCCCTGGCAGGGGCTGGACTCAATGACCTTTGGAGGTCCCTTCCAACCCCCACCATCCTGTGATGATGTTTGGTCAGCTCAAAGCTTACAGAAGGTCACATTCTGGTGCATGCCACTGAAATGAAGGGCACGTGACCCGTGGTGGGGTTTGGTGATCATGTTGGTGCTACCAGCACCAACCACACCAGTGGCTTGGTGTTAGGGAGACATCACAACCAACCAACTGTGTTAGCATAAAGAGAAATCAAATCCTCCAAAGGGCAATGAAACGACACAGAAAATATCCCTGCAATAAACTGTGGCAGGTTGAACTCTTCTTACTTACTCAGTTTTATAGCCAGCAGAGTAATAAAACATCTCCCAGGCAAATATCTTCACGTACCCTTCTCAGTTGGACAGCACCAGACCGGTTGTGCCTACTGCAAAAATTCTCAGCTGTTCTTGGAAACCATCAGGTGCTCGAGTTCTGATCTGAGACTGTTCACTGCTGGCTTCTGGGAAAGACTCCTCCAGTACCTAACAGGGTTGGCATTCACAGAATCATCAAGGTTGGGAAAGACCTTTAAGATCAATCCCAACTGTCTACTAAATATTATCAGGACCACCAAACCATGTCCTGCAGGGCCACAGCTGCAGGTGTCTGGAACCCTGCAGGGCTGGTGACTCCCCCCTCCCTGGGCAGCCTGTGCCAAGGCCTCCCCACTCTCTCAGCACACAAATTGTTCCTCAGCTCCAACTTCAACCTGCCCTGGGGCAGCTTCAGCCCACTTCAGCCCAATCCTACCAAGATCCACCTCACTACAACATCACAGAGTCACGGAATGTTGGGGGTTGGAAGGGAACTCAACAGATCACTTAGTCCAACCCCCCTGCCAGAGCAGATCACCTGGATATTGTCCCTTCAAGTAGCTGTGGGGATCTGTATGGCATCCCCATTTAAACCCAGGAGTGACAGCATTCAGACTGCAAGCACCCAGCTTTGCCAAGCAGCACGTCCACGCACCAACATCCAAACATAAACCAATTTATGCCACTGAGAAGGCTTCTTCATCTTCTGTGTTACAGCTACAGAACTGGGATCATGAGAAACACCAACACACAGCACCTCCCAAGAACTCCAGAAGGATAAAAATAATCCCAGAATAAAGAAGTGCAAGGAGTGGTTTATCATCAGGAAAGATGCTCCTCAACCCTTGTGGAGGGAAGTGCTTTACAAGGCACCCTTTCAGCCACGGACACAGAAGGGAACTCGAGGGCTTCCTACTGAGCCTACTGGTTTTTAAACACTGGATAGAAACTGCTGTTCAAGGCAGGAGGGTTCCAACAACATCCCTAAGCAGCACATCTAGCTCCTGATCACCCATGATGTACCTGAACTGTATCATCTCTATTTTTGGAGCACCAGATCCCCAAGACATGGGACTTTTTTGGTTGGGTTTGGTTCTGAGTGTTGCACGGTACTGACCTCAGCATCATCACACTGTCACACTGAGTCCTCTGCTTCAGATCCCTCCAATTTCCAACAGATCTACCTCTCAGGGTCTAAGGTTGGTTTGGTGGTCCCAATAATGCTGGGTAGCCAGTTGGACTTAACCTTGTAGGGCTTTTCCCACCTGGAGGATCCAGTGAATTAAGGCACTTTATTACAGAGGGGTCTGGAGACTCAAGGTTTTTCATCTGGTATTATTTGTTTGGGTTTTTTTGTTAACAAACTAAAGGTGTCAACATCATTTTACAGTGGAAGTGAAGCTACAGTTCCAGGCATGTAGAATGACTAGCCCAAAAACTTCAGATGCTCCAGAAGCTGGGACAGACAGGAGTCAGTGTAGCAGACAATCTGTGGTTCTCCAACATCCACACAATTCGGATGCGCTCCTGTTGTTCCAACCCCTACTCCCTGAAACTATTTTGATGGCCCATCCGGGACTCAAGGAAACAAAATATTGTAGTTTTCAGTAGCCATGAATCTTCCAGCCTCGTTCACAGGCACTTGCAGGGAAAGGCAGGAAATCAGACACTGAAATCAACCCCAGAACACATCACGTCTCTGACAGCATCTCACGAGCCAGGAGAACGTGCAAGAACATGTCAAGTTCCCTTCTGGTTGCTCATCAGACATAAGCTTTGGATTTGGGGATTCATCTTAACAATCAGTTTTAAAAATGATATTCATTTATACAGCTCTTTAGAAAAAAAGCTGTACTCGTTATCATCTGTCCAATTCCTTTTTTAACCTTGTTTCATTCTCTGTCTCAACAACTTCCTGCAGCAGATGAGCCTGGCAGTCTAATTCCATGATGCATGGAAAGGACATCCTTTTAACTGCTACACATTTCCTAACTTTTGGCCTCATTCATCCCTCCCCCACCCCTCCTCTCCAGTCTCCCACTCTGCTCTGCACAGTCCATGCAAAGCACTGTGGTTTAACCCTGCTGTCCATTCCTTCCTTCACTGAACGAGCCCAACTGCTTTCCAGCTGCAGGAACCCCCCGTCCTCTGCCAAGGGTTCACTCTTCCAGGGTGCTCCTCAGGATCAAGGCCTACAACTTACGTGGCACTTAAATGCCACAAAAAAACTCTCCCGGACTCAAGGAATGAAAGCAGATCGCTGACGTGCAGAAGATAATCACACACACGGAGGATCACTGGGGTTGGGAAAGATCTTCAAGATCACTGGGTCCACCCATGACCTAACTCTGCCAGGGCCACTGCTACACCACATACTTGAGCACCACGTCGGGATGGCTTTTAAATACATCCAGGGATGGAGGATCAACCATGTCCCTGGGCAGCCTGGTCCAGTCTTTGATAATACTTTTAGGANTGCTAAACCTCAGCCCATTGATCCAACCTGTTGATCTGCTCCTACCCTCGAGCAGATCAACACTCTGCTCAGTGTGTTCTCCTCTGCTACCTTGCCAAGGGTGCCCTGACCATCAGGAAGACACTGACCAGTACCCTCCCATACTCACACAGTTTAACTGGGCAAGCCGGGCTTAGCAGCATGAAAAGAAAAATTAATGTTTGAAGACCACGAGCAAGAAAGATTCCCAAAGAGCTATTTATAGTTTTGACCTTTCAGATTTTCTGCATCACTACCTCAAGCAGCAGCCTCCTGCCTGGCGAGCAGAGGTGAATGGAAGGAGAGTGGTGCCAACTTGTGCAAGAAAGCCCCTGCTGAAGGGATGCTGACAGCCCCCAGTTTCTATCTCCCATTTATTAGACAACTATTCCAACAACAACAAAACAACCCCAAGGGGTTTTTTTGGAAGGGTGTGTGGTGGGGTGTCTCGTTTGCAGTCTTTGCTTTACACCCCTGTCACCACTTGGTGCATAAATAATCACTCGCCGTGCTCTGCTGACAGCAGCGTTTCACGGAGCACTCCCTCCAGCATATGCTGCTCACGGGGTTAGGAGGAGGGCTTGCTTCTAGCAGAAGGAAAAGGCAAACTGGAAGGACAGCCAGGAGTCCTACAGACAAGCAGTAGCAGTTCTACTGTCGCCTTCCCTTCCATTCTCTTTCCCAGAGTTCAGCATTCTTTTAACGACTGTAGTCGGGAGGTTCCTCCAGAAGAGAAAAGGAAGGTTTGAGATTTATTCATTTCTTTCCCGTGCCCCCCACCATTTATTTCCAGGAGGGGGGATCTTAAAATGAAAGAAAACAAAAAGCTGCCAGTGTTACTGGGAGGATGCTGTTATGCAAAACACTTTGAAAATTCAAGTGGACAGTTGAGATTTTGTTCTTCAAAGTTTTGTGTTTTCCCAGAATCACAGAAGGGTTTGGGTTGGAAAGGTGCTTCAAGGTCATCTCATTCCAACCCCTGCCATGGCAGGGACACCTCCCACTAGAGCAGGCTGCTCAAGGTTCCATCCAGCCTGGAATTGAACACATCCAGGGATGGAGCATCCACAGCTTCCCTGGGCAGCCTGTGCCAGGGTTTCACCCCCTCAGAGGGAAGAATTTCCTCCTTCTTTCCAATCTAAATCTCCCCTCTTCCAGTTTCAGCTATTAAAGGGCTCAAGATTTTGTCTTTGAAGAGGCAGAAAGCATCAAAAAAGATCTCAAGAGGAAGAACTAAACCTGCTGCTCATTCTTCCCAGCAGTTACACCAAGGGAACCCCTGCGGGGTCCACACATGGACCACACCTTCATCAGGCCTGGTTAGGAAGCACCCACACCCCAAAAGCCAGCATGAAGCAAAGGCAGAGACAACAGCAACAGGACAATCCCTAAGTGGAAGAAAGAGAAGAAAACCAGAAAGGAAAGAAGGGATGGGTAAGGGGCTTGCACTGAGGTGTCGCTGAAACATTCATCCAAGGTTCTCTTTTCCAAACCAATTCCCTGAGTGGAACACCAGAGCAGTGGGGAAAACCCAGGTTCGTGGACAGGTGGCAAAAGGACTCCCTGGCACCAGTTCAAAGCTCATGATTTCAAGGCTTGGAAAAGTGAAAGCTATGTAACAAAAAAAGCCCCAAACATCACTGGCAACCGATCTTCCACCCGGCTTCTTACCTCAGCAGGTTTCTTTTGTTCATTTGCTGGTGTTTTCGACTTGCTCCTGTACTTAGAACAGGAAGAAAAGGAAGTGGAAGGACCTGTTAAAAAATAAAAGGAAATATAAAAGTCCCATTATAGCTCCTTTCAGTTCTTTGTCAGGGGAACACAGGCACTCCAATCGAGTGAGTCATCACAACTTTTGGACCAGGCCTGGGTTTTTTTACCCCTCTTAGGCAGCCTGGGGGCTTGATTACAGCTCCTCTGTGAAACCAGGCCCAGGGAGGCTACTGGGATGTTCTGCTCTGCCCAGTGCAAGGGGGAATAAAGAAAAATGAGCAGGCTGACTTCTTTTCTTCATTTCCTTTCTGACAAAGAGGAAGGGAGGAGCTAAACCAAGGCTGGAGTTTGCAAGTGTTAAACAAACAAGCACAAAACTGCAGAGATATTAAACGTTTTTTTGTTTGGTGGCTGGACGTGGCTGGGCAAAAGGTTCTTCCAGCACTGGTGACTCTCACCAAACCTGACAATGAACCCTCGTAGGGTAGAGGGTTATTGAATAGGTTTAGAGGAAACAAAGATGAAGATGCAGCCTCGGGGAGGGGAGCATTTCAACATTCCAAGGAACACTTCAAATACAACTCAACTGCGTAATGAGCCACAGGGGACTAGATCAAGAACCAGTCTGAGATCCCAGTACGATCCATACACTGGTTCCAGGGATCTTCTCTGTATCCCGAACATGTAAATGCTCAGAGAGTAAAATTTCTCTGGAATTTCAGATTTCTTTTTCCCCAACTCCAAAAGGGAAAGGCAGAGAAGCTGCTCTTCAAATTCTACGCAGACTCCAAACTCCCTGCCAGGTTTACAGGGTCCTCTGCCTCATTCCTCTCCCGTTCCAGGATTGAGAACCCCAGAGACCCCGAACACACAACGAAATCAAGCGAGAAACATTCTTTGTTGCTGCTGTTAATTACAAGAGGTGAAACGGTTTGCCCTCAAACCACAGAAGGAAACCACAAGGGGGTGGCAGACCAAAGCCAAACCGGTAGGTAGGACTTACTCTCATTGTCTGAGCTGTCACTGGTGCTTAGATGCCTGTGGCGTTTCATCCTGACGCATCCTAAAGAGGAAAAAAAAAGTTGATGGCNCTGAGACTGATTTTTCAACACAGAACAGAGAACTGGGAAGAAGAAAATTCTTCCCTGCTACTCCCTGAAGAAAGACCCAAGTAGCCATCAGCTACACGCCCCAAACAAGTGCCACCAGAAATCCAGCTCCACTCCTACCAATCCTGCCAGTCTGCAACATCCAGACTGAACCTTTGCTGAACACGAACCAGTAACATTTTACCCAGCAGCTACTGGACAAAATGTTTTCNTCCCAACTCCAAAAGGGAAAGGCAGAGAAGCTGCTCCTCAAATTCTATGCAGACTCCAAACTCCCTGCCAGGTTTACAGGGTCCTCTGCCTCATTCCTCTCCCGTTCCAGGATTGAGAACCCCAGAGACCACGAACACACAACGAAATCAAGCGAGAAACATTCTTTGTTGCTGCTGTTAATTACAAGAGGTGAAACGGTTTGCCCTCAAACCACAGAAGGAAACCACAAGGGGGTGGCAGACCAAAGCCAAACCGGTAGGTAGGACTTACTCTCATTGTCTGAGCTGTCACTGGTGCTTAGATGCCTGTGGCGTTTCATCCTGACGCATCCTAAAGAGGAAAAAAAAAGTTGATGGCAACCACTCTACCAGCAGAGCACCGGCTGCTGCCTCACGCTCTTCCCACTCAAGGCAAAGCTCCTCGGAAAACCTTCCAAGCACAGGAGTAATCCCAGCTCAGCCACCACATTCCTTTTTTCCCTTCAAGCCACCGTTCAGACCACGGGGCTGTTGGTGGAACCACCAAACCCAGCAGGTCTCTGCCGGGCAAAGCTGCCTGGGGCTGGTGCAGAAGGGACCTGCAGCTGATTCCCGGCAGGAAATCAGCTCCGAGGAGGCTTCAGTGTCCCATCTGTTCAGCCACGGGAAGAGTTGCCATGGTGGCAGTCGCTAGCTGGGAGACGGGGAGGCCGGCAGAGAAGGGGGATGCACAGCAAGGCAAGGAGTTAGGAATGTAGTGAGGGAAGAGAGAGAGGGAAGGAGGGAAGAAGAGAGAGAGAGGGAAGGAGGGAGAAGGAGAAAATAGGAAAAAATAGGAGGAAAAATAGGAAAAGATGATAGGAGGAAAAATAGGAAAAGATGGAAAAATAGGAAAAAAGGAAAAAAAAGGAAAAAAAGGAGGAAAAAAAAAAGAAAAGAAAAGAAAAAGAGGCAAAACCACCTCCAAAGGCATCTATGCAAAATAAAGCAGATTTTCCACAGGGACAGAAGTGGTGAGTGCTGTGCTTTCATTGCCATCGGCTGATCGCTGCTCAGAGAGTTTTCAGAAGTTTCTCTGCTCCTCTCAGTGCCCTCCAAGGACAGGACAAGGGGTGCAGCTGGAGCAGAGGAGGTGCCATGGAAACCTAAAGGAGAAACTTCTTTGGTGTGAGGGTGCCAGAGCCTGGCAGAGGCTGCCCAGAGAGGTGGTGGAGTCTCCTGCTCTGGAGACTTTCCAGCCCCCCTGGCTCTGTTGCTGTGTGGGCTGCCCTGGGTGCCCCTGCTCTGGCAGGGGGGTTGGACTCCAGGATCTCCAGAGCTCCCTTCCCACCCTCACCAACCTGTGACTGCTGAGAAATACTCCAGTGCTGCTGCACCAGCTCCATTAAAACAAAGCTTTCTGAGACTGATTTTTCAACACAGAACAGAGAACTGGGAAGAAGAAAATTCTTCCCTGCTACTCCCTGAAGAAAGACCCAAGTAGCCATCAGCTACACGCCCCAAACAAGTGCCACCAGAAATTCAGCTCCACTCCTACCAATCCTGCCAGTCTGCAACATTCAGACTGAACCTTGCTGAACACGAACCAGTAATACTTTGCCCAGCAGCTGCTGGATAAACTATCTTGAGATCATCCAAGGACCGTGGGATGAACAAAGCTTGCAGAGAAGAGAAGCCCTGAAGAGCTCGCAGCTGAACTGTCTGTGCCTCAAGGTTTTGTTTAGGGGGAATTTCCAGCAGCCTATTTTTTACTGCATTAAATGCAATGACCACTCTAAGGTTAAAATGATCCTTTAGAGGGATTGGTTATAAGACACAGCTCTGCTGTGAGGACAGGCTGGGGGAGCTGGGGTTGTTCAGCCTGGAGAAGAGGAGGCTCTGAGGAGACCTTACAGTGGCCTCCCAGTATCTGGAGGGGCTACAGGAGAGCTGGGGAGGGGCTGGTTACAAGGGGCTTGTGGTGATGGGATGAGGGGGGATGGTTTGAAACTAGAGCAGGGCAGGTTTAGATTGGATATTAGGAAGAAGTGCTTTACTCTGAGGATGGTAGAACACTGGCACAGGTTGCCCAGGGAGGTGGTGGAGGCCCCATCCCTGGAGACATCCAAGGTCAGGCTGGATGGGGCTCTGAGCACCCTGCTCTAGCTGAGGATGTCCCTGCTCCCTGCAGGGGGTTGCACTAGGTGACCATTAGATGTGCCTTCCAACCCAGGGCATTCTATTCTCTGACACTACCCACGCTCCTGGAAGGGGCAGAAGGAAGCACTGCATGGAGTTTTCATACAGGTGGATACAGAACTTTGGACTCAGGTATTCAACCTGGGGGGAAGGACAGACAGAAACAGTGGCAGACAGGACAGCACATCAGCAAGTGTCATTTGTATCACTGAAGCAGGTCATGAACTCCCATCACACAATTAATTTCACATTAATTCACCTTCTCCCAGCTCGAGCCACCTCGGGGAGGCAAGGCAGCCAGGCTCTCTGCAAAGACCAGTGTCCAACAGAAGATCTCCATCAAAACCAAAATACCCAAAACACCCAAGGGCTTCACCTCCAGCCTGTGCAGGCACCTGCCAGCTGAAGAGCCCCCCATGAACCTCTCAGGCAAAAGCTGTTTGGTGGGTGGAAGGCACCCAGGCCAGAAGGGCATGGTTTGGGAGCACCAGACTGGAAGTTCAGTGCTGAGTAGTGAGGACTAAGGGCCTACTTTCATCTTGCCAACTCACGTGGTTTAAAGGTGTGGACTTGAACTGAGAGCAAGAAGAATGGCATTGTCTATCCGAGAGGCTGGATTCCAGCAGCCAAACCCAACCCCACGGAGCAAACCTCCCTAAAAAGGAGCAGGTTCTGCCTGTGGCAACACCTCCTCTGCTGGCAGTCCTCAGCTCCAAACAGCTCTGGCTTACAGACCACCAGCAGTGTTACAAGACCTTGGAGGCTGAAGAAAACACTGGCCAAAGTGTGCCAAGCCAATTCTCCCCTCTTCTGAGGCAACAGAAAAACCCCTTCCCCTCAGTGCTGAAGACAGCACAGTGAGAACAGGGCACTGGAAGAGGGTCAAACACAAGGCTGAGAGAGACAACTGCAGGAGAGAATACCTGGGAAGCCTGGACAACTGGGAAAGCAGAGAGGAGATGGTTACTTCCAAGACACAGCGTACGTGGAAATGGTGAGCCTAACCAAAGCTTCACCAGGGGAAGAAACAGGAGTCAAGACTGGATTCCTGCCTGGGATTTTCTGGCTGCCTGGTGGGCTCGTTTCAGGGAGGGCAGGGTGTGACTCCAGCCACCTCTCTCTTTCTCCCACTCCCAGGTAGTTCTCAACCTGTTTACATCCTCCTGGAGCTCTGCCACTATGGGGAGTTGCTCCTCTGCCTGGGCACACCTCCCATGGCCGTGCTCACCCCACTGCCCCACGCCTGGGTGGCACCACGTTCCCAGGAGAGATGGGCTCCATCTGGGAAGCTGCATCCAAGCTGCTGCTCTGCTCAGTGCCCTCCAGGGACAGGACAAGGGGTGAAAGGTGGAGCAGAGGAGGTGCCCTGGAAACACAGGGAGAAGCTTCTCCACAGTGGAAGGTCAGTACCTGGTAAGACCTCTGCAGGGGGAAAAAGGCAAGCAAGAAATTCAAGGAGCTTCCATACAAATCTATCCTAGACCTGTGAGATGATTATTTTATTTATTTATTCCACATCTTAAAATAGATGGATAAAACCAGAGTTGGCCACAGCACTAAGGAAACTTTCAAGAGGGTCAAGAAAAAAACCTAACAAACCAAAACCACCCCAACAAAACCTACTTTAGCTTATTAAAAATAGAATCTTGGGACAAAAAAAAACCCACAACCAACAAAAATGACTTGATCTTCTAAGAGAAAACCAGCTTCTGTGTATGAAAACCAAGCGACAAGCCACGTGCAAATCTCAGACTACAATGCTGTGCTTTGATTTTTCCAGCATGGCTTGTCTACAACAAAATAAACCCAAAAAACCCAACCCAACCCAAACCCCACAACCCAAAAAGGCAGAGGCTGTAGGGAGAGCTGTCCAAGTCTCCCAAATGTGGTTTATGTAACTGTTAAATTTAGATTAGGAAGTGAATTATCTTGAAAGGTCTCCAGGAAATGTAGTACAGTAAAACCATTTAAATAGGTCAGATTTCATAGTCAACTGCCAGGGAAAGGATGAAATATGAGCAGAGTTAATACAACCTTTCAAATAACTAGAGGAAGAGAGATCACTCGTGTTTGGATTCTTTATTGTTATTTTTTAATATCCTATCCAGTCTCACCAAAAGGCTAAATAAACTGGGGGAAAAAAAACCCACCCACGTGGAGCTTGGGATAGCAATATTTGCTGGCCTGAAAAGGTTGGCAAGGTTCAACAAGTCGTAGAAAAGGAAATTTGGCAAAAAAAGTAATGTTGCTTATTTCACTCTGATGAGAAACTGAAAAAGAAAGAGCAATTCTTAGCATTTTACACCTGCTCTACTCAGGAGCCCTGGAACAGAGCGACCACATCCATCCTTATCCTCCCCTCAGCACCAGAAGGAAAATCCTGAATCAGTCTCAACTTTTTCACGCTCTCATCTCCTACCAAACCTGGAAATATCCTCCTCCAGCACGGCTCATCCCCTGAAACAGTTAAATCCTGGACACAAGTTCAGCTGATAGATCACAGAACTAAGATGAAGAAACCCCAAATATAATCCCCCCCCTTCATCTGGGGGTGATGGGCCAGCAGGGAACCCTGACATCTTCATTTCATGGATGAGGATTCATCGCTCGGTCCAGTGCAAGGCACCTGACACCCATCATTCTGCCTACTGTGCCAAGGCCTCCCCACTCTCTCAGCACACAAATTGTTCCTCAGCTCCAACCTCAACCTGCCCTGGGGCAGCCTGGGCTTCCTCAACAGCTATTTAGTAGCTGGTTGGACTTGTTGAAGGTTTTTCCAACCTTGGATTCTCCAACACCCTGCATAGACCCAAGCTGCCTGTGTTGACTGGCACCCAGAGCAGCCAGGGGGGCCAGGCTGACAGGGAATTGTTTCTGCCCATTAAACACTGGAGCTTTAGCATCCTGAGGATGCTACTGATCCGGGCAGGATCAATTCAGACAAACACACACCAACAGAGAGCATCACTGACTCAAGGAAACACGAGGCCTACGTAGTTCTGCTCCTCTCTGTTTCCATCCTCCTAATTACTTTCTGTTCCTGAACACAACACTGTTTTTACACCAGCTGTTTAATTCACAGGACTACTGTTTACCTGAAACAACAGCAGATTTGGACACACACGTGAAACAGTGTTTCCTCCAAAATACCATATTGAGTTGGAGAGGTTTTAAAATAAGGTGAAAAGCAGAAAAAAAAAAGCACTTCCCTGCAAACACAACCAACCTGTCTGTCCTGGTGTGAGTGGGAGCAGCACTCAGCGTGGGCAGCGCTCTCCTCACAGCTCAGCTCTGCCCACCCCCTGCCCTGGCTGCAGGAGGGTCCTCTCTCTGCCCCTCTGGGATGGGAGGGGGGTAACAGAGAGTGGCTCTCCCAGGTCTAAGGGGCTGTCCTCACCCTGAACTGGGACACTGGCCACGTTTGGCATTGCCACACTGTCTTGCCCAGGGTGCATCTGCCCAGCCATGGCATGGAGAACAGTCCTCACCCCCTCCCAGCATCACACCCAGGCAGGGCAAAGGCTAAAGGAGGGCACAGCCCTCAGCAGAGGGACCGGTCGCCCACCCTCAGCAGGGCACCATGCTCGGTAAGGCAGAGGCCGAGGGGACCCACACCCTGCCTGTGTCACAGGGCGAACCACAGAGCCCCCAGCACCATCAGACAAGGAACAAGACCCCAGCAGGACAATCACAGCGAGGTCACACCCAGCACAGCCCACGGAGCATCACGGGGTCGAGGTGACCGGCCGGGTGATGCGGGCAGATCCGCAGGGCCGGGATGAGCATCACAGCACCAGAGGGAA
Source organism: Chloroceryle aenea (assembly GCA_013399075.1). Classification (NCBI taxonomy): domain Eukaryota; kingdom Metazoa; phylum Chordata; class Aves; order Coraciiformes; family Cerylidae; genus Chloroceryle; species Chloroceryle aenea. Next base: position 74,025 of record VWZY01011875.1, on the reverse strand, counting down.
ACCAGCCTTGCAGAAAACCCCTCCTCTCTCTCATCAGGCTGCCTGGGAAACTCCTCAGCAGCCTGGGGATCCCCACAGGGAAGCCCCGGGAGGCAGGGGGTGGCTCCCAGGCAGACCCTGCACTACACACGTGTGCCCAGCGTGGCCGAACAGCACCCACCCCGGCTGCGCGCGCTTGCCCGCTGCCAGCGGTCCTTGGTGGGGGCAGTGAGGTTGCTGGTTGTGTGGTGTGACTGACAGGGATCCCTCAGAATAAAACTCAAGCCTGGTGTTAAAACTGAGATATCTAACAAAGCAAAAGAAGAAATGCCCTGAAGCCCACATGTACTTACTCAACCAAGACGAAGCAAAGGACAACGGCCGCTTTGACGGGAGATCGACACGGACGGACCCCTACCCAAAATGGACCTGTCCCAGGTCATCACACCCTGTGCTAAGAAGGAGCTGGCTGTCCAGGAGCTCCCTCAGGGGGCTCAACGCCCCAGGACGGCCACGTGCACGCTCCCTGCAAGGAGACTGCGGTCACCGGCGAGGACCCGGAGCAGCGTGCGCTCGCTCGCTTCGGCGATATGACTGAGCAGAAAAAAAACCTCAGAGAGCGTTTAGCTGGGCTTTTCTATTTTAAGAAGTAGTATGATTCACGTTACCTTGGCTCTAAGTGTTTTGCAGCCTTTGCTGTATCTCCCCTTATGCCAAGCTCCTCGTTCGGCAGGCACCGAAAGCCCTGACAGGCGGCACAGAGCCGCCGGCCGCATCCCGGCTCTCGCCAGGGTGCATCCCACGACCTCTCCACTCGCTGCCCTTCCCACCCCAGCACCCCAGGAGTCAAAGGGGAGACACCAAAGATAAAAATCCCTGAGATGTGCCCAGTCACCAAGCACCATCCCGCTGCTGGGGAGTGATGAAATCGCACCACAGTGGGGTGGGGGATAAAAAAAAGTCAACCCCAGCAACCAGAAGCACATGCAGAAGTGTCACTGCTCAGCTGGAAATCAGGCAAGAACCAGGATTACAGGAGTTCGAGGGAAGCTGTCACTGGGCCCTGTCTGCTTGATGCTGGCAGCAGTGGCCTGCTCCTCCCGTCTCTCCTCTCTCCAGCCGCACCGCTGCGGGTGTGCACAGCAAACACAGGGAAGGAAAAAGTATCAAAGCCAGGAAATGCTACCAAAGGAAGGAAGGACCTAGAAACGTATGGGGGGATTCAGAAAAACAACTATTCCATTTCTATTTCTACAAAAACAGAGTGTCCAGCAGGAGCAGGGCAGGGATGCGGCCCCTGGGCTGGGCACTGGGGTCAGGTTTGGGTGCCGCAGGAGAAGCGAGAGCTTGAGGGGCTGGAGCGGGGCCAGAGAAGGGCAAGGGAGCTGGGGAGGGGTCTGGAGAACATGGGGGTTGGTCTCTTCTGCCAGGGGACCAGCAACAGGACCAGAGGCCATGGGCTGAAGCTGCCCCAGGGCAGGTTGAGGTTGGAGCTGAGGAACAATTTGTGTGCTGAGAGAGTGGGGAGGCCTTGGCACAGGCTGCCCAGGGAGGGGGGAGTCACCAGCCCTGCAGGGTTCCAGACACCTGCAGCTGTGGCCCTGCCGGACATGGTTTGGTGGCCATGGTGATGTTCAGCAGCCAGTTGAACTTGATGACCTTAAAGGTCTTTTCCAACCTTAATGCTTCCGTGACTCTATTAACAGCTCAGGCCAAAACTGTCATGTGCTACAAACCAGTTGCTGAAAACGACGAGTTAATTTGTTGGTACTTGCTCATACAGAAATGGAAGTAGGTTCCGCTGTTCTCATTTTGGTTTTCCTACATCTCAAATAATCTAACAGCAGCCTGCATTAAATATTTCTTCTGTTTTGACTCATTTATTTCTTGCTTGTAACACGTGGAAGAGGCCAACCGCTTGGCAGCGAAGCTTCGCCTCGCTAACAAAACCCCAAGGATTGCAAAAGGCAGAACACATCCAACTGCATCTTCATCTTCTACTCAAAGGACAGGAGGAAACAAGAGCACAAATATTTGCCTACAGGAAACAGTTGATAATTCCTTTCCTCGTGCGAGAGGAGATGCTGATCATTGACAAGCTGAAAATAATCTGGATGCTGAAGTTTTCCTCAAGTGAAATAAAGAGTAAGAAGAGGGCACTGAGGGGCTGGTTGGATGGGGCAAATAAAGGGAGTGGCACAGCCAGAAATCAAAATAGTGTTTGGAATATTGGTTGGAAAGCACTGGCTGGGTACTGACTCCCTGCTGTATTTCCTAGCACTTCACACGTGACACATCCATATGTGGGGGCAGCATTATTTTAGTGCTCTGTATCAAACACCGGTGAAAAAATTACTGGGAAATTTGTTAAAGCACTTCTTCTTGGTTTAAAAAGCTTCTAAAAAAAGACAACAGAATTTTTCGTAATATCTAATGAATTAAAAATCATTTTAAGGGCCAGGCAATTAATTTAGTGTGATGTGCTACGAACTGTAATACACAAGACCAAGACATGAACCATGAAGGTTGGGAACGACCTCCAAGATCATCATATCCAACCCCTACCCAACATCACCATCACCACCAAACCATGTCCTGCAGGACACAGCTGCAGGTGTCTGGAACCCTGCAGGGCTGGGGACTCCCCCCTCCCTGGGCAGCCTGTGCCAAGGCCTCCCCACTCTCTCAGCACACAAATTGTTCCTCAGCTCCAACCTCAACCTGCCCTGGGGCAGCTTCAGCCCATGGCCTCTGG
>VWZY01011875.1:26161-40692 GCA_013399075.1 Chloroceryle aenea | reverse complement strand
TTCCTCACAGAGATGTTCCAGTCCCTTCAGCATCTTTGTAGCTCTCCACTGGAATGGAATGGTTCGTAGCTGGGGATTATCACTGGATAACCACTAGATGCCTAAAAAAAGTAAAGGAACGAGCAGTTGCACATTTTTCTCTGTGCACTTGGAAAACTTCAGAGCTTTTTGAAAAGCTTCTGTCACTTCCCCCTCCTTTTCTCCTCTCTCACTCAGAACTAATGATGACTCCTTATGAATCAGGAAGATTTCACCACCACAGACGTTACCACCACCAGCCTGATGGCAGCCCAGGCATTCTGAGGAGGTGAAAGCAGTTAAGAAGCATTCTCCTATCAAACTGGACACCGAGATCAATGCCTCACCCGTTAGCACAGCATTCAGTGAAGCCTCCTCTGCACCTTGCTTTTACCACCTTTGATGCTGATGGAAGTTTTCCTGTATGGAGATGGCCTAGATAGCTGGGACTAGATAGCTTTCAGAAAAACTTGGCAAGACAGCAAGTTATTATTTTTCAGGAATTGTTATCCCCAGTAAATTGCCATGGCTCTGCAAAGCCCAGGCTATGGGCTGGCCCACCACGGAGCTGCCTTCCAACACGCACTGCAGCAAGAATGCAGGACTACAGCACGCAGCTTAATGAAGTGCTACAGCCTGCTTACACCACCCTGCTCAAATCCATCCTGCTACAGACAATACTTAATGAGCAGCACTTAGTCCTGGCTTTTAATACTGCTGGACTAGAGTTTATGTGGTTTAGAGCAGGTTTGAACATGCTGTGGAAGAGCTGCTCCTGCAGACCTCCAGTTATAGAATCAGAGCATTGTTCAGGGTGGAAAAGCCCCCCGAGATCAAGTCCAACCCCCTACCCAACATTATTGTGACCACCAAACCATGTCCTGAAGGGCCACAGCTGCAGGTGTCTGGAACCCTGCAGGGCTGGTGACTCCCCCCTCCCTGGGCAGCCTGTGCCAAGGCCTCCCCACTCTCTCAGCACACAAATTGTTCCTCAGCTCCAACCTCAACCTGCCCTGGGGCAGCTTCAGCCCCTGGCCTCTGGTCCTTACGTCACCCTTCCGGATTCAGGTGGCTTACTCATTAATTCATAAAAGAAAAAACTCCCAAGGAATCACCAAGGAACTGATCAGAAAAAAAACCTAGAAATTAGGAACTGCTCAGGCAGGCTACTCGGTCTTAAAAGATTCATTCCCAGGGGATTTCACTGAATCTTTAGGAAAAATGCCTGGAGAACTGACACCTTCTAGCAGATGTTATCAGCCAGGCCAGTTTAAATACACTGGGAGAGCTGACTGCTGTGTGAATAATCCCCAAGGCCTAAAAGCCAGCACTGCAGATATTTAGCTCCAGAGTTCTTGCTCACTCTTAAGTCACCAAAACTCCCTTTTGCCCCCATTAGTCAGAATGACTAAAGCATGGATTTTGTTGTAAAAAGTTTCTGGATGATTTTTGGAGCTCAAAAAACCCCAGTTTGTCCCAGTTCTGTGAGTGCAGCCTGGTATATGGATTGCTTTGAGATCCATGCATTTTATGCATGACTAGCACGTGTCTAAGACCCAAAGAGATAAGCACAGCTGAAAAGCACAAATCTTTTACAACTTTAAAAACAAAAGAAACCAAAAAGCACACACAGGTCAGGGAGCAGCGCTTTAACCCCCTCCCTCCAGGAATCTCTTGTATTTTTATCTCTAGGGCTTGATCTGTGAATACCTTCTGTTGTGTTTTAGTAGGAAAACTGCAGTGTGGAGTTAATCATGTCCTCAGTGACTCCGGGGAAAACCTGCTGTCAAAAACTCCCCTTTTTTGGAGGACAGGTGACTGAGGAGTGAATGCTTATTTTCAATTACCCACATCCATTCAAAGTCCCCATTTCATAACGAGATTTGAGTTTTCTACTTAATATAACTCCATAATATTTTGCAATATTTTATCCTTAAAAAAGAAAAGTCTTCCAGAGCCCAGAGTTTCGATGGTTGGTGTTTATTAGGAATGACATTCACAGCACAAGGTACATAAAAAGCCATACAACAAAGCACGGTACCCGATGCTCAGGCTCCAAGTGTTCCTAACACCTCTTAGCAAGAGACTCAAGTCAAAAGAGAAATAATTGGCTTGAAAAACTCCTTCATTTGTTTTAGAGTTTTTGTAATGAAAAACTCTTTGTGCTGGTGAGCAGGCTGCCAGTGGGAAAACAAACCCCAAAATGCATCGCTCTGCTCTTTTCTAGCACGTTAGAAAACTTTTTTTTCCACTGTTTCCATCCTAGACTAATGATCAATGAATCAACCCGTCCCCCAAGCAAAAACAATCACCAAAACCCAAACAGAAATCAAGTTAACACCTTGTTTCCAGAGCATGTTGATGATACAAAAAATAAACATACATAGAATCACGCGTCAGCATGGAAAGAGTGGATGGAAAAGCTTTGGGAGGGAGATGGTCCAGTACCTGCACTGCTAAGAGAACTTACACAACAGCAGCTCTGGAGCACCTTACCCACTCTCAGGGTACTCTCCATACCAGAAAATCCATTTACTCTGCATCCAGAATCATTCCTGCCAGTGCTCACGAGCTGCACCGGTACTCGGAGGCTGCGCTAAGGTTTTTAGCTCTTGTCACTGCTTCTCCTCACACATAAAAATCATGAAATCAATAAAAATCCTGGCTGCCTAAGTGCAAAGAAGTGGCAATTGCCACGAGGGGTCCGATTCTGCTGGCAGCTTGGTTTTATTTCACTTTGTCAATAAAAGCATTTCACCAAAGTGACACTTTGCTTGCCTCCAGTACACCACTGCTTCAGTGACTTTGGGGGATATTCTTCCTTATGTAGTCCAAGCCTAACTTTAAAGGGAGGTCCCAAGGACTTCATGTGCTAATTCTAAACTAAAAATGAGCTGTGGTTTTAGCCACCCACTTTTGGAGCTCCCGAGCTGTGCAACTGATGAGTGGAGATTCATTTTCAGTTAAAATTTCCCTTTTGACAGAGGACCATAAAGGGGAAATTATTGCTTGAGCACCTCACGACAGCCCCGAGCCCGTTCAGTGGGTTGTAAAGGCTACAGAAACAAGCAAGCCACGACTCTAATGAAGAAACTGGGGTTGGTGCATCTGCCCTCACAATCTGCTCAACTATTACAGAGAGCTTCTAAAGCTGGACGTCAGCTTTGAAGTTCGGGTGGATAAAAATCCATCAGGATGTAATATGTGAACATAAATCAATCATATCCACACAGACTGGCATTCCAACCTGCACCACACAGCAATAAGCATCCGTATGGATCACTGTTCCCATGCGTGTCCCCAAATGCTAGTAGCACTTTGGGCTGTTTTTAGAATTAATCTAAAATAAACCCTCCAGCAGCACACAGAGCTTCACAGCCAAACTCGGCGTGCTGCTACTGAGTCGAAAACCCTTCTCCTGGGGTCTGGTGAGGAAGAGCTTTCTCAGTCCATCAGAGCCCTTCTCTGACTCCTGGCTGCTGTCTGTCCCTTCCAGCAAACAACAGTGCCAGGGATTTACTGCTCCGAGTCCAAGGGGACTCACGTACGTCCCGCACGTGACGGGGGAACACGGGAGGCAGCTGTAGTCCTGAGCAGACCCTCGAGCACCTTCAGCAGGGAGCACATGCTCAGAATTCACCTCAAAGCACAAGAGGCAGGCAAGCGCTCAGAAGGGGCCTCTGGAGATCATCGAGTCCAATCCCCTGCTCCAGCAGGGGCACCCACAGCAGGCTGCACAGGAGCACATCCAAGGGGGGTTCTGAAAGTCTCCAGAGCAGGAGATTCCACCACCTCTCTGGGCAGCCTCTGCCAGGGCTCCAGCAGCATCAAGGGAAAGTTCTTCCTTGTGTTGAGGTGGCACTTCCTGGGTTCCAGTTGGTGCCCATTGTACCTCATCCTGTGGCTGGGCACCACTGAAGACAGACTGGCCCCATCCTCTTGCCCTCTGCCCTTTGTCTCTTGCTCAGCCCCCCTCTCAGGCTGCTCCTCTCCAGCTGCACAGCCCCAGGGCTCTCAGCCTGGCCTGGCCCAGAGATGCTCCAGCCCCTCAGCAGCTTCCCAGCCTCTGCTGGACCCTCTCCAGCAGTTCCTGGGAGATCACTCCCCAGGGAGCCCAAAACCAGACACAATACTGCAGATGTGGTCTCACCAGGGTAGTGTAGAGGGGAAGGAGAACCTCTGCTGACCTGCTGGTCACGCTCAGAATAAGCCAGGTGCACACTGGAGAAGTCACACGTGGCTTCTGCAAACATGCTCAAAGGAGAACTCCTATCAGACTGGGCTTTCAGAAAAAGCCAACGACTCCAGCTTCCTCCCTGGCCCCCAGAGAAGACAAGATTTGCATGTGGGAGAGTTCTGAACAGCAAGTTTCACATAAAAGCACTTTCCAAACAACGACTGAGCTAAAGAGAACTGCTGCTTTCAGTTTGGACCAGTGCTGTGCTTTTCAGACACTCTTCCCCATTACCCATTGACAGGAAACATTCACCCCTCAACAGAACTTTAGAAATCATGGTAAAAAGTGAGTAAAAAACCCTCCATTGTTTCCAGAGTTGAAATGTAAGTTCAGGTAATACGGTATTAAAACCACCAACAGCTTTATAAAAGGGAGAGATGAGAAATACAAAACCATATGAAAAAAGCCCCTCTCAGCCAGTACTGCAAAATTCAGGCCAGGTGACGTCCGAGGGCCGAGACAAAGCCCAGGTGAGCACCTTCCTGTGGAACTTCACATTCCCATCTGCATGTCGGCAAAGTTGTAGAAATTGTCCACGTCTTGAGATGCTGATGCCTTGCTCTCTGATACAAAAACCTGTTTTGTTAAAGAAGGAAAGGGTTATGCATCACTTATAAAGAGGTTCGAGATGCGTTTGCTCATCTGGAGACAGCAATGGTTATTTTTGGTTTGCATTTCATAGGCTCATCCAATGCCCTGGGTGGGAAGGGACCCCCCAAAAGGTCACCCAGTCCAACCCCCCTGCAGGGAGCAGGGACATCCTCAGCTAGAGCAGGGTGCTCAGAGCCCCATCCAGCCTGACCTTGGATGTCCCCAGGGATGGGGCCTCCACCACCTCCCTGGGCAACCCATTCCAGCTCTCACCACCCTCAGAGTAAAGAGCTTCTTCCTCACATCTGAGAGGCACATGACAATGCACCTAATGTCATGAGGAGCACAACTCTGCTGGTTTCCAGTGTCCTAAAATTCTCTCAGCCCTGCTGCATCCTCTGTCACCATCACCCACTCCCAGCAGAGGTGCTAGCTGCAGTAGCCCTGGCCTCTGCTATGGGAATTAAAAACTCTGGGCTTGATAGCTTCAGCTTGCATCCACTGAGATGTATTTTACTTAGCAAAGTCAAACTCTGTCCAGGAGAGGAAGGGAAAACAAACACACAGAAAATGTGGAGGACCATTACCCTTTCCTTTAACAGACAGGCAGAGTTTGTAAGGAAGAGTCCACTGCATTATAGTCAATTAATGGTGGGGCTGGGAGGGAGCTCTGGAGATCCTGGAGTCCAACCCCCCTGCCAGAGCAGGGGCACCCAGGGCAGCCCACACAGCAACAGAGCCAGGGGGGCTGGAAAGTCTCCAGAGCAGGAGACTCCACCACCTCTCTGGGCAGCCTCTGCCAGGCTCTGGCACCCTCACACCAAAGAAGTTTCTCCTCCTGCTGAGGTGGCACTGCCTGGGTTCTGGTTTGTGAAGTATTTAATATCACTTCAGTCTTTGATTAGGAGAAAAGATCTAAAAGAACCAGTGAATTACATCCCCACTATCAACTCTGTTCTGGATTGGAATAAGAAAAAAAAAGGCTAACCAGACTAAGAGAGAAACCCAAGCTCCTGCCTAAAGAGGCCATTTTTATGATCAAATTTGCTGCCATGACTTTTGGGTCGTGAGAAGAGTCATTAATAGCACAGCAGTGCCCACACTCTAGTGCTGCCATTCTCCAGGCTCAGAGATCCACTTCAAGGCTCTCTGCACATCAGGCTTTTGCTGCTGCAACAGCAAACACAACCCCCCAAAACACGAGCTGCTTTTGGGACAACTTCTTACAAGGAGACTGCTTTCCAGAACCTGAGCAGTCTAGTTCCTAGAAAGGCAGCAAGGAGCTGTAGGGCCTCTATGTCTCAAAGATGTTCTAGTCCTCTTTGAACAGCTGATGGAGGGCAAAGGTTTTGTCCCTTTCTCCTTATCAGGAGTGCTCTCATTGTTTCCAGCAACTTCCTCAAAACCAGCAGAATTCAGAGTAACAGGGAGAGCCAGTAAAGAGGAGGTGTGGTGTAGAGAAGCTGCAGTAGAATGAGCTGAGAGAAGAAGAGAGATAAAGGCCTTTGAAGGAAGGGGTTCTGCAATATCCTACCACAGCAAAGAAAACCTTGGAAAGCCTTGAAATCCCATCACATTATCTTTGCCAGGGTTTCATGGAGTAGGGCATCACAAAGAGCTCAGTACAAGACTCAGAGTAGAGCTTTTCTCTCTTCTAGTTGCAGAACTCGTTGATACTCAAGGTGAAATAAGAGTTTCAAGTGGAAGTCTTCTATTCCTCAGTGGATATGGGGATTTAGGACTCTCTCCTAAGGCAATTTCCCCATCTCCAACAACCTCCGAGTACAAAAAAAGCCCCAAACAAACAACAAAAAGCAGATCTTCAGATTTGACTGTTCAGAAGCCTAAAAAGCCAGTGCAGCAGGAGGTAGCCCAGAGCTTCTGCCAGTAAAGCCCAGCAGCAGCTTACCTTGGTCCCACTGAAAACAGCACCCACGGTGCTTCGACAGCCTTCCACCGCCCCCTCGCCGTTGAACTCCAAAGCAACCACCGGACCTAGGAGAGAGTTTTGTCTCAAATCAAAACCACTGTTGAACTTGGCATGGAAGCAGTGGATTCCTCAACCCCTGGGGAGCTGCGAAGCTGGCGAGAAGCATTTTAGGGTTTTTGTTGGAGCAGCCATAAGTGTGAGATGAAGAGTTAAAAATACACTCAACCAGAGCGTCGAAGTGCAGCGCTGTCTGCAGTTCCACGCTCAGCTTTGGGTTTTGATTCTGGCAGGATGCCAGTTTTCCTTTGTGAAAGGCAGCAATGGCACAAGAAGGCTGAGGAGAGCAGGGTATCGTGGAAGTGAGTCAGCCTCTGCTGCTCACATAGTGAGGCATTTCACAGACATCTGGAGTAGGACTGAGTCATTCCGCCATTTTTGCCTCGGTCCCAAGATAGCAAACCGCCTGAGTTTTAGACTCGTTCTCACTCACTATTTGCAGCTCCCTTTTCTCTGGTTTCATTCTGAACACGTCCTCTCCTCCCACACGGGTGCAGAACAGCCCTCAAACTCGACTGCCATCTGATAAGTACAGTGGCTTTTGTCCTGCTCTTGCCACGAGCACCGCAGGCCCGACAGCGCTACCACAAAACCTGCCCCTGGCTCCCAAGGTTGTGTGGAGCTGTAGCACGCAGCAGATGGCAAGATCCCAGTGCTGCTGCAGAAAGACAAAACCCAGTTACAGCCAGATCAATCAAAAGGCTTTTGAGATACTCTGACAGTACCCTGGTTATAAACAGGCATTTAACACTCGCCTGCTTTCGACGCGTCTGCATCGATTCCCTTCCACAGAAGCACTGAACACGGAGCTGTGTGAGCAGCAGAGGTGAGAAGCTGGAACCAGGCTAAAAGCCTGAGCTGCTTCTGACCACCCGACTGATCTGAGCGTGCCCCGGCTCCTGAGCTACGAGGCTGGACCACTAGAGGGGGGACAGAGCCACGAAGTACATCTGCAACAGCTCATTTCTGATGCCTTCAGGGAATCTGGCTGGTTTAGGGCCTCCCTGAGGCATCCAGAACTCAAGTGGGTTTACACTGTGCCTCTGAAACACACATTTCTCCTTCTTTCTTCGCCAGAGCTCTCTGGGGACAGCTAGGTTTCTGTATCAAAAAGAGAGAGGAAACACCACACACTCACCTTTTTCAAGCAGTGGAATGAATTCTGATGCACACTGCTGGAAAACCCTGTGAGCATCCTCTGCCTTCATTGAGACTTCTTTAGTCTGCACCAGCTGAAAGCCTTTACCAGTCATCTGTTAACAGAGAAGAACTCACATTACAAGGTTTCTAAGGCAGAGTTCAGCTCCAGTATCCAGATTACACTGGGATACACCCATTTTCCACATCCACATTAAGCCACAGAGCACAGGGACTCTTTTTGCTCTTTTCAAAGAGCATTTGCTTGCTCTACATTTCAGTTTATTTTCATTCCAGTCATCCAGATTTTCTCCTCTGCCCTGGTGCACCTAGAGGAGGAAATGTGAATGGGTTTGTTTCATATTATGGCCCAGGGTCGTGGGGTTTTTATCCCCCCCCACAATCCCTCACAAGCTGAAACTAATGGGAGGTAGAATCCTTCAGCATCTGGAGTCAAGCAGTTAGTTCTCATTAGCCTGCAATAGTTCAGTCAAGCATTAGCTCAAACCCTCATCTATCCACTGCTGAATTTTTCCATTTTGGAAAAATAGCTCCAAGCTCTCAAACACTCACAGCTTTTTACTTCAAATCTAATATGAAACTAAAAGCATGTGCAGGAGGAGGGGCTGTATCTGTGCTTCCAAAGCACCCATTCATCCACAGAGCAGTCAGATTCCCCCAGAATCTCACCAACTAGTTGTTTAGTGTCTTCTTAAATCTAAAGAACTACTTTAGTTAGAGCCTCTTTAGTTATTTCTTCAGAAAACAAGAGAAAAAACCCAAAAATGAATCCATAAGTGTCATTATTTCTCTTCACTCACATACCTGTTAGTGCCTCTGTTCCATGAAAGTCCACCTGGGCAGTGGGGACAGGGGGGAGCAGGGGAACACCTGCTTTCCTTGCAGTTCAAAGCCCAAGAGGAAGGGCTCCCTCAGTTGTGGTGTTGATCATACAACCCTGGGATCAGCAGCTTTTGGAGCTATTTCTCTCAGAAGCTGGAGCTCACGGTTCCTGGCTCTGCTCTGTCATCCCTGGCATTCCAGGGTGCTAAAAGCAGCCAGCCACTCCCAGATTTTAGCCCCAGGAAAGCCAAAACTCGGGCAAGCTTGGGAGCTGCTGCCTCACAGGGGAGAAAAATAATAAAGACAAAAAAAAGAAGAGAGCACCAGCTAAGTAATGGAAGACAGCTGAGTGGCCATGACAAATACTCACTGCCTCTTCCAGAAAAGAATTCCAGTACTGGGTGGCAGAGGAGATACAATTGAATGTGTTTAGTGGGTTTTTTGGGAGTGGGAAAGCTTTCAGGACAGCCTGATTTGTCAGTTGTGCCTTTTCAGAGCAAGAAGCTCACCAGTTAATTGCCTCTATCCCCTTCACCAGGGGAATTCGACCCAATCCATCAAATCCACTACAGCTTTTCTTCAGAAAGGGCGTGCAGTGATGGAAAAGTGCTGGAATTCTTTGAGGATAGATGTGCCAGGGCACGTCAGCTGTAGCACAACTGTCTGCTCAGCCGAGCTCTGAGGTTTTAAGCAGGGCAGTCGGTCAGCTTGCTGAGCAGACAAGCAGAGCCTCCCTCCTCTTCCTCCTGCAGGGGGGCTGCCCAGAGGGCAGTGCAATCAGACCTTCAAGGAGCTGAAGGAAGACAAAGGTCGCTGCACTCACCTCGTCAATTAGCTTCCTGGCGTTTGCAGTGGTGTAGTCACCGGCAAAGAACACGGCCAGGCACGATTCCTCACTGCACTTCTGCCTCCGCCCGCGGGTTACCGGGATGATGCTCCTCGGAGCATCCGTAGAAATCCTGACGCCTTTCAGCTCCTCAGAGCTGGGCAGAGGAAGGTAATCTTGGACTACAGCATTCTCAGGCAAAAGGCCCCAGTTATTCTCTCCCGACACGGGGGTAAAGTCATGGATGTTGCTCCAGGTGTTGTTGAAGATACTGAGTCCAGCATCTTTAAACTGTAAAGCGAGCTCGGGATAATAGTACTGGAAACAGCCAAATTTCATCCCCGTGGAGGACTCGATAATGGGCTGGGTGGCACAGCACAAGAACACCTCCAGCTTCCTGCAGTCCCGTGTGCGGAACTGTTGGCAGGCCACGACACACCTGCAGTCCCTGCAGTCCCGGAAAAACACGCTGCCTTTTACTGGGCCTAGAAAGATGCGGCAGTTGACGCAGTCGTCGATAGTGATGGTGGCAGAGTGGTCCAAAATGTAGATGCTACAGTTCTCACAGTCCTGGATGATGAATTGTTGGCCTGCTACTTGGCCAGGCAGTCGGCCCACGGTCTCGTCTTTGAGCCCGGAAAAGGTGTAATCTTTGGGGTCAATCTGGAGGAGGAAAAGCAAAGGAAAAGGCACGTGAAAGTCTTTGAATATAGAGAGTATTATAATGGTAAATGGCAACTGATTTGTGTTAACTGAGTAGCTCTGAACTGTACAGGATAACCTGCTGGAGAACTCTGAAGAGAGAGATGAAAAATCAGAAGTGGCTCTTTTAGCTAAACTACTGAAACACGCGGTCCTGAGGTACAGCTGGGAATTGAAACCACACTTCTGAGATGCTTCAGGGAAAAAGAAACAACACCCTAACTCAGTTTGTCCTCTAAGAAAGAAAGGGAGCAGGAGGAGACCTGGGGCTGTTCAGCCTGGAGAGGAGAAGCCTGAGAGGGGAGCTGAGGAATGGTTCCAAATCTCTGCAGGGTGGGGGGCAAGGAGAAGGGGCCAGGCTCTTGTCAGTGGTGCCCTGGGACAGGAGGAGGGGCAATGGGCACCAACTGGAACCCAGGGAGTTCCACCTCAGCAGGAGGAGAAACTTCTTTGGTGGGAGGGTGCCAGAGCCTGGCAGAGGCTGCCCAGAGAGGTGCTGGAGGCTCCTGCTCTGGAGACTTTCCCGCCCCCCTGGCTCTGTTGCTGTGTGGGCTGCCCTGGGTGCCCCTGCTCTGGCAGGGGGGTTGGACTCCAGGATCTCCAGAGCTCCCTCCCACCCCTGCGTGCTGTGATTCTGTGGCTGCTAGCTCTCCTTGTGCATTTTAAACTGTTTCAACAAGGATGAGGGTCCTGGGCATCATCACAACTGCAGTAAATGAATTGGCCAACACACATAAGGATTCACAGAGCTAGAGATACACAGTATTTCCTTCTCAAGTAGCTGTCTCACTCATATTTTACCGTAGCTCCCCACACTGCTAGGTAAACCCATCTGCTTTCAAGCAGAATCACGTTTGTTACGTTTCCAAACAACAAAGAGCTCTCTTTTCCACAACTCTGCATCACCTTGGGCCAACACCCAGGAGATTTTTGTGCTAACAGCAGCTAAGCCCACCAGGCAAACCTCAGTGGTGGTAGCACAGGGGACACGTTTACAAACCTTTCCTCCTCCACTCCACAGCATCCCCCCCTGTGGGAAGGGACACTTGGGAGAGGCTGTGGCTTTCCCTGGACTCTCCGTTGGGGAGCAGTTGCTGCAGTGCCCAGGATGCTCCGTGGTACAGACAGACAGTGTGAGTACCACAGCCTGTGCTGTCCTAACACCAAAAGAAACTCAGCTGGCTCATTTCTAGATGGATTTTACGTCTGGAGACAACTACAATTCCCAGAGCAAATTCTACTCTGCCCTCTTGTGAAAGCTCATTAAAACAGCACTTCCCAGTGTACCAGTAGGATGAGAGGATAACGGGCTGAAGCTGCCCCGGGGCAGGTTTGGGTTGGAGCTGAGGAACAATTTGTGTGCTGAGAGAGTGGGGAGGCCTTGGCACAGGCTGCCCAGGGAGGGGGGAGGGTTCCAGACACCTACTAAGCAGGTTTAATGATGACACAAGAAATAGAAATGGTTTTAAAACCCAAATGAAAATACTGCCATTTGAAAATGGTTCAGGAATTACTCCACAGAGTGACCGAAGATAACCAGGTAGGATGAGGAAGAAGCAAGCCCTGCTTGCACGATAGTCTAAGCCCTCAGGAGAAGGGTACAGAAGTCTCATCTTTGGTTATCAGCAGTGACAGCAGGGATGTGTCTCGAGGGCAAACCCTACGGAACAGGGATTTTAAAGAACAAAGAAAGGAGAGAAGGCAAACAGATGTTTATCCTGGTGGCTTTAACACCAAGAAGTTCTGCTACAACAAGTGCAAGGTGTATTAAGCAGCTTTTCTTCATGCAAACACTTGTGTGGCAGGAATTCCAGAGGCAAAGGCTACGGGTGATGTCTCTTCAGCCACCGTTACCCGGGTTGCTGGCACCGAAACGAGGTGGCTCCCGTTTGGAAGGAGCCTTGGATGTTCTAGACCCTCCCAGCTTTCAGTGGTAACTGTGCCCAGAATCAAGGATCCCAGCGGCTTCTTGAACTCTTTCTGGTATGAGTTCATGTCTTAACGAGACTTTTTCCACCAGGTCCATCAGGAAAGGAGTTTTAATCAGCAGTGATACCCTACCACAAACAGGAGAAGGTGTTGCTGTTCCTAATAGATTATGGTTCTTCCCCATCTTCTTCTACCTGGGTCTAGCCTGCTGAGCAAACAAGAACTAGTGAAGTCTTTCTAAGGCCTTCTCCTTCAAATATAATCCTCCCAAAATCTTCCCTGTCTCCCTACCCCACAGCAGATGGTGATTCAGCCATGGACTTACACGTCACAGAACACAGACAGGAGTTGGCTGCTGACCCACTGACATTAAAAGCTGCAGCTACAGGGTAGACACAAACTTAAGAAGCTTTTTGTGCTATTCTTGTCAGGAGGGGAATTAACAGGAAGGGAATAGGCAAGAAAAGCCTATTCCCAGGCCTAGACATTCCTACCTATTGAAACTCGTGTGGGTTTGGTGCCCTCGGGTCCTGAGTTGCAACATCCTCTGGAGAGAGTTTAAGTTGCTCACCTCTAGCAGACTTCTAGATCATTAGGCAACAAGAAAAGGTGGAAAGAGGGGCAATATGTGCAGGTTCCATACAGCTGTTCATCTCAGAGCATCTCCTGAGTATCTTGGCTTTAAATGTGGCCAACAGAACCACAGGGATGCCTATTTCCTTCCATTCTTTGTGATCTTCCCCCTCTTCTAGAGCATCACGTGGCCATTCTGACACTTCTCCTGCCTGTGGTATTTGGCAATGCTTTGCTGCTTGCAAAAGAGGAAGAAGAAAGGAAGCTACTACATGGCTACGTCTGACTTAAGTGGAAACCCTGCTGAATATGAACCCGCTGACTGTTGCTCAGTGGATAAGATTGGGCTTTGAGAAATGCAGCTGGAGTTCTTCTGGTGCACTGGGGAGTGTAAAGGAGATGCACTGGATTTAAGGATATTTTGTTGTTTAGTTAGAGAGGGGGGAAAGGGGGTTATGTATATATTAAAAAAATAGAAAGTGGTTACCTCAATGAGATCACAGAATGGTCACAGTTGGAAATGATCTCTAAGATCACTGTGTCCAGCTGTCAACAACGAAAGAATACAAACAACAAACCCACCAAAGTAAACCAAAACTTGTTTCAAGTGTTTGAGCAGAGCCACTGCAGCCCGACACAGCAACAACAGCTGCATCTCCCTATCAGCTGCAGCAGCTGGGTTGCAAGTCAACAGACATAACCCAAAACTTGACTTGTTCCTTCTAAAAAGCAAAAATCCCCTAGGAAGGAAAGTCCCTCTGAGATTTAAGCACCACTGTGATCATGGTTAATCTGATCCTACTTCTCTGGACACAAACACCACCAGCAAAAGCAGATGATGCAGCTTTTTGTGTTTCTTCCCCTGCAGAGAAGGTCACAGCATGTGGGTGCATCAGCGAGTGCAAGACAGAACCCCCCAGTTCCTGTCTATGCTGCCCTAAATGTGTCGCTCTGGTCACACAGGGGGGAGGAAAATGGGAAAAGGCAGACTGGGAGCAGGAATACAACCTTACATTCCAGGTGGAAACCGAGCTAGGGAGGGCTGAGCACCCCCAAGTTCTTCTCCCACACTTGGTCTGAAGGGGAGCCTTGTGACAGTCCAGTGCCATTAACAGACTGCAAGTCCCCAGGGTGCAGTGTAGGCTCAGGAATAAACTTATTCCAGAGCCTGGCAGAGGCTGCCCAGAGAGGTGGTGGAGTCTCCAGCTCTGGAGACTTTCCAGGCCCCCTGGCTCTGTTGCTGTGTGGGTTTGATGATCTCCAGAGGTCCATTCCACCCCCTGCCATTCTATGCTCTGAAATGAAGAACCCCAGAGCAGCAAGAAACTAAATACTTCTGTTTGCAAGAGCAGCTGATGCTTTGCTTCTCCTAGTGCACCATAAGCCATCTTCACATGGTTCTCCAAACCCAAGCGTCAGCAGATGTCACGAAAATCCCAGCAGACTTAACACTTTGATTAATTTTTGCATACCCTAAAAACCCAGACTTCTGTCCTCGCTTAAACGAGCTCCCACAGCAATCTGAAAATGCCCCTCAAATTCATTTACTTCCCTTGATTTCAACTATCAGCATCTTATCCTGGTTGTATTTGAGGGGTTTCTGCCACAGGGTCCATTCTCAGGGCTGTTACACAGAGTTACCCGGTGCTAGGGCATTGTCCTGCTACTCTTTGGCCAGATCTACACTA
>VWZY01011874.1:51704-67293 GCA_013399075.1 Chloroceryle aenea | reverse complement strand
AAGGAAAGGAAAGGAAAGGAAAGGAAAGGAAAGGAAAGGAAAGGAAAGGAAAGGAAAGGAAAGGAAAGGAAAGGAAAGGAAAGGAAAAAGAAAAGAAAAGAAAAGAAAAGAAAAGAAAAGAAAAGAAAAGAAAAGAAAAGAAAAGAAAAGAAAAGAAAAGAAAAGAAGAAAAGAGAAGAAAAGAAAGAAAAAAAAAGAAGAGAAAGAAAAGAAAAATTAGTATAAGAGACACTAAGACAAGGCTGAATTTCTGTATTGTAGTTCATTATTTCTCATAATTTCACCCAAAATGATATCCTGAAAAAAATTATTCTTATTAATGTTCTCTTCATTTCTGCAGGGGGCATAAAAATAACTGATGAGTATGAGAATATAAACCGTATGGTTAGTGAGGCAGAGGTGATAATTAGAACATGCTGTACTACGCAGTAAACAAAGCTATTATGAACAATAGAGTTCTTTATAGAGTCTTTAAAAGGGGGATGGAAATAATATACTTTCCCCTGACTGGCTTAAAAGCTCTGCCTGTAACTACTACGAAAAATAATAAGAAGAAAATCACTCAAAGCATTGGTTTCTAGTTAAAAACAACTGCAAATATTATCAATACTTATTTTATTCCATACTAATTTATAGCATATTATTTGTTTCTCATTTAGTCATATGTTTGGAGAGGATAAATCATGTCACTACTGCAAATACAGGCCTGTAGAAGAAAAATACTATAGATTCATTTTACCAGTTAAATTATCTGTTTGTGACTGCATGTATTTTCTGTTCACAATGTCAAAAACCCACGCCTTAAAAGGCAAGTAGAGATTATTGGATAGAAGGGGTAAATCCAGCCTCGAATTTCATACTGAAAGGTTTTTAGGGCCACACAATTCCCACCCCCAACCCTCCAGATTGTGAAAACTCAATGGATATTTGATATTGAGGTTAACACCATCAAAAATTATCTTAAGGATAACCACATTTGATGACTTTAGGAGTATGTAACTGCAAATATATCTCCTATGAAATCGAATATCCCATTCTGGGACTAAAAGGACATTACATAAAAATGTGCTCCAAAACAAGTAATTCTAGGGCTCTACATCATCTTGAAATCGTGACAGGAAAGAAACAACAAAATGAACAACCACAAAACAAAACAAAAAGGCAATTTCCTAAATTATGTAGGCATTTCTTACCTGTTTGAGGTATTTCCCATCTTTTCTATCCTTCTTTTCAGAAGAAGATTTCTAATAGTAAAGCTATGTATAAAATGAATTAAGATTAAAACCCATTATTTTACTGTTACTATAACAGGCATTAATTCTCTTTAGACCAAGCCCAGAGTAGGAGTGCACACACAATACTATGCTGAATCAGTTCTGCAATAGAAAGGTTTGACATTCTTAAGTCACTAATTGAGAAAAGAGACATTGGCATTCTTCCAATACCTGTACACATTGAATTTGAGGTTCTGGCAATTGAAGTGCCATCTTGTTGCTTTCTGAATAGGTAGTGAATGCATGGATTCTGTTTCTCATATAAGGTTGAAAATTCTTTTATATGTTACTACTGCAGTACAGATGAGAACATAAGATT
The DNA here is from genome assembly GCA_013399075.1 of Chloroceryle aenea. NCBI lineage: Eukaryota > Metazoa > Chordata > Aves > Coraciiformes > Cerylidae > Chloroceryle > Chloroceryle aenea. Next base: position 65,700 of record VWZY01011874.1, on the reverse strand, counting down.
TAAAGAGCTTGAGAGTAGTGACGTATATCACAGAAGAGAAATATATAATACTTCATGAGTGGAAGAAGTTGGATTGACTGGACTCTGGATTAAATTTCAAATCTGAATGAGGAATATGCTCTTACTGAAAAGTCATTACCTGGGGGGAAAAAAAAAAATTAAAAAAATCAGAAAATCAGAAAATGATAAAAAAAAGAAATAAATATTAATTCTGAAATATGTAGCTATGGTAATTGCAGAAAAAAACCCCTGCTAATTACAGTGTGGTTTTTTATTCAATTTAATAAAAGAAAGCATGTTTACATTTTGAGAAAAGCAGAGTTTGGATCAGGAAAGGTACAAGATTGCTGTCAGAAACCTGTGGTGCATTGAGATGGGAATATTTCAAGGAAAATTTGTCTCTAATATTGGATTTTGGGTCGTCAGAAAACACTGATGACTCAATAAGGATAAATGAAATATTAACAAAGACAACACAAACTTCCTGGTATTTTGTTGCAAAAATCCCATTGTCTCTCATCACTTCCAGGAAGATTTTGTTTTGGAGAAAACAAATAAAAAAAAAAAAAAAGGTTTCTACCATTGTAGTATATAATTAAAATAAGATCCTTACATTTTTTACTACAAGAACATTGCACCTGGTGTCTTTATTACCATTCAACTAAGTGTCATAAACCAGTGAAAAAGTATTTTAAACAATACTTACAGAAGGATCTTTCATTCTTTATTTCTTTATTTTCTCTTTCAAGTTCTTGTTTGTTATTTCCTTTAGCCTTTCTCTTTCTTCTTCTTCTTCGTCATCTGTCAAGGTCTCTCTTTTCTCTTCATTGTGATTGTGAACTAAAAAATCTTGCAAAAGCAGATCCACAATAGCTGTAAGATGAAGGGAGCTCCCCTAAAGCTAACTCATATTTCTGACCAAAGTGGCCACTTGAAATAGAGGGATGGAAGAAACTTGTATTTCTGCAAGGTAAAGGCACTCTCCTTATGGCTACAGGTGTTTTCCACCCTTCAATCAGGTTTTAGATCCCTGACCCTCTCCTAAAAGTATTCTCTTCATAAATGAAAGTTGGGTGAATTAAATATATGGCCTGCAGAGGAGCTGTGCATTGTATTGAATAAGGAGATCAAAGGACTAAGCAGGATGTGGCAGACTCGAATTTTCTTCCTTTTTTAAGGATTCAGGCCAATCTCATTATGAGCAAAAAAGCCTAAACACTAGAGCTGTATGCTGCTCTGAGAGGGAAAAATTAACTCGACAAACTGGGCTTCAAATATAGGAAGAAAAAGTCCTGGTTTCAACCACCACTTCATGATCTTAGCGGTCTTCTCTAATGGCCATTTCATGTGAAACACCGGTAATTATTTTATAAATCAATTTCATAGTTTAAAAGAAAATTCCCATAAAATACTTAGCACACAAACTCCTGGTAGAGTCTCAAGGTGGTCTTGAAACTGCAACTGTAATATGTTGTAGGAAACATTGTTTTTGTTTACAGCGTAGTCATGGTAGGAGAAGGATAGTTCTGCCTCTGTCTTATGAGTTTAATTCACATACTCTCTTTCCTGGGACACAATTCTAACTATTGTGTTATTTCTTATTATTTGGTACACATACTTTGAATTCTTTCTTGAAGTTACTCCACTTTGCAGATAAAATGAAATATTCATCTAGCTGGACAGAAAGAATGAATAAGCAAGGTTCCTTCATCTGTTGGGTTGGGTAGTCATGTGGGAGAAGAACACATGAGTTCTGGTCCCTGACTCAATAAATACTTAATATGTATCAGTGTATAAATATGGGAGCAAGTTCTTCACACAAAACAGGTAGGGACATGACTGTTTTGTGGATCTTGTGAGGATTTAGGCATAAAATAGATATCTCTGTCAAGACTGAACTTCTTGGCATGCTCATAGCAGACCTTTAGATACTAAGGGAACCTCTTTGTCAGTAATACTTATGAGTTTACTGTGCAGCAGTTTTGAAAAGTCTAAGATTTAAAAACAAGAATCTGAGAACTTAGTAGACTTCATCCTAAAAGTAGTTTTAATTTTCTTTTATTTTTGTTTTTTTCAGAAGACACACAATATTTGTGTTGGATTGAGGAACTGAACTGCAAGTTATTGTGAAAAAAACTGCTAGAATACACAGCCACCTTCTTACTTCTGTCCAAAGAACGTAACTGGAAGGAAGAACAATAACATTATTGTATTATGACAAGCAGTTTTCCCTGTTACACTATCAAGGAAAAAAATCTCCATTACAGTCTGAGATGGAACCTGCCCATGCAGCTGAATGTCCAGGGTTTTACAGTTGTAGCTAGAGGCACGTGCATGTGAGAGGATGGCCAATTGTCTCTCTGTTTGCAGGAGATATTTAATGGGTTTGCTACCAAACATCACAGAAGGTCAGCAGGGAGATGGATGGTGATAAACTAACAAGCAAAATTGTTCTAACAAAGCATCTGTGAGCAACTGCTTGATCAAAATGACAGACATCAATCAGAATAATAACTTCAAATATGAGATTTTCAATTAGCGAGGGAACATAAATAAATGCGTCTGGAAAATAAGCATAAGGGATTTGGGAAGGAGACAGCACATACATAACAAAAGAACAAGAGAGAGGCAGCAGGAAGAGAAACGGACTGATATACACAAAGAAATGTGCACAGAAGCAGACTTACAAACAGGTCTGCTGGGAGATGCACAGATAAACAGAAGTATTACAAATATTGTTTCTAGCTTTCACACAGAAAATTCTTGTTAGAGTTTTGCCATGATCTTACACTGTACTTTGCATTGAAAGGTAAAAAAAAAATAAAATAAAATTAAAAAAAAATACAAAAAAAAAATTTCAATCCCTTTACTATATATCCACTCCCCTTTCAAAATTTTCTCTCACATAAAACTGCTTGTAGGAAATGTTTATCAAGAGTGTAATCAAAGGAAGAAGTATATTCAGGCTGAGTGCCTCTTTTGCCATTTCCTTACCTCTGATGTTGTCATTTGCATCAGTGGAAAATGGGTGTAAAATGCAGCCTGATTAGAATGACAGCATTTTACTTCTACTTTGCACAGGATGATGGGCAATGAGGACTCAAGTTATAAATCTCAGACAAAATATTAAAGATGCTACCTCCATCTCTTGTTCTGCAGGTTGTTGAAAGGTGCACCATATGTGTGGGAAATGTTATTACATACAGATCTGGTCCTTGTACTCTCATCAGGGTTAATGCTGTTTTGGATACTGGGGTAGACAGATTTTTGGTCTGACACGACATGGCCACACTAATGTTTTCACAAACAACTAGAAACTAATGGATGGGTTTCAAGAATCTTGGTGAATAAGACATAAACTCTATACTTGTTCTCCTCAAAAACTCTCTAGTGTGACATCGTTTTGTTTGGCTTCATGATAATAAATATATATATTTATTAATAGGAATGAGGATTAGAAAACAAGTGAAATTCAAAAGCCTGAAAATGAATATGGAAGGAAACTAAATCCTGGCTCCTGATAAACCTGAAGGACTCAATAATTAACAAGCCACATTGTGCTAATCAAACCCTACTTTGTTCATGCCACTCTAGCAGCTATATAGTGGACATACTGTTGCGGAAAGGTGGGTGGGAAGGAAAAGAGTCAGTGTTATCTATTGTCTAACTTTCAGAGAGATTTAAGATTTCTTCATAAAAGTGATACTTATTTCAATTTCAGGAATTACAAATCTGGGGTCTTGAATCACCATTTAGGCAAACACACTTACCAATGACACAATTACTATTGTCTTAAGGCAAAGATAGAAGAGATTTTTAACAGGCCAGGTGAAAAAGGAGCTCCTTTGTATCTCAGTCAGGGTTGGATACCCTTTAATTTGCAAAACAAATTCTGACAGAAATAAATTTACATCACATGTGTACTACAGATGAGTACGTAGGAAAAAAAAAAACCCTACAATAAGCATCATGGAATGCCTGTGTATTAATTCAAAAGGTTGGGAAAATAAATGTTTTATGACAAATGACATCTTCAAAGTAAATTGGGCCAGAAGGAGGTAGTGAAAATTGCCATAGTTGCTTATTGCAATTTCTCTTGTGCCTCTTAACACCCAATTTTGTGGAAGACATCCTGGAGATTCAGAAGACTTGATAGAGCCCTGTTCATGAGTAAGTGGCTTTGGAGAGTCTGAAGCAAGTAAAGTCCTAACAGCTGATAAATATATATAGGAAAATTTAAAAGCAGAGAAAGAAAATACTAGGACAGTCAGCAGGATGCTGCAAGTAGTATTTGGATACAAACAGTAAGTCATTATTGTCAGGGCAACTTGTATGAAATGAACTGTTATCATTCAAGTGTTCAGTCACACATGAAATGGACAAGTTAGCACAATAGGAATAAAATTATCAGAAACCCCCTGTGGCCAGGTAAGCAAACACACAATGTATAACACAAACCAAAAGATTTCAATTTACAAAGGTGTAACTTATGTGCCACTTAGCAATACGCTTCAGTCCTTATAAAGAAGCCAAAATACAGTACTTATCACCAGATACATGTATTTAATTTTCTTTGACTCATATAGAGCTGAATGAAACATCATTCAATTAAGAAATATGGACCTAATTCTGTCCTTAATACTTTCTGGTGGGTTCAAGGACAAAAATTTCATCCTTGGTACTTTTTTGTGGGTTCAATGACAAATATATAGTCCATCATTTTGCCTAATTTAAGTTCATTTCTATTTGTGATTGTGATTTTACTTTCTCTGTGGTGGGGTACTTGCCTCTTTTATGATAATTATCTGTCAAAGTGTCTCACAGCTCCAGAATTTGATTTCCCCTTGAACAACTCCCAAGTTTATTAGTTTGACCTTATCAAGATTCTTTTAAGGCAGCTCTCAATGTCAGTCCAAAGTTACAACTGCCCTTCATTCTTGTTCTCACAATTACAGCTCTTCTAAACTCCTCACTGTCAACCCTGCAGACTGAGTTGCTTACCTAAAGCATCTCTTAAAATCCTAGGCACTTGGAGTATAGAAGGAAGAGGAGTGATGGAAACACAAGGGAAAATCAGTGCTTCTCTCTCACAACACATTACTCTTGGTTTTCCTTTTTTTTTTTGTCACTGACCTGAACAAGGCACACCAGCAGCTACTTCCCCCAGAATATGGAATTTTGAATCTAAGAGAGTAATTTATGGCATGCACAAACATCCCCTTGTGCCTTTTTGTTTGAAAGTGATTTTCAAGCCTTTTCTTTGTCCCAGCTATAATAACAGATATTCTTGCAACAGAAAATGTGAATGAAGGACTGTTTTAGAAAAGATTTCCTCAATCAAGAAACATTACTTCAGTTCTTTGATAATGTTATTTATAGATGTGTATGTATTGGCATAAACACACATATGGAAGCTATAGAATGATTGATAAAATCCATTACCTTCAAAGGATCTGCTATTTTGCTCTATAATCTAGTTCACAATATCAGTATTTTAAACAAGCAAACAAACAAACAAAACACAGGCACAAAAATTTTTAAGCATAATCATAACCATCACCTGCTCTAGTTGCATAAAATTGAGTGACATCCACCACCTGAGGATATGGTTTTGGGTCTTCTGGATCATTATTACTGCATGGGAGTCTCTACTTTTTTATACAGTTGCTAGTATAACTTCATAATACATTTTTTTAAATTATTTTTTCACAGATCAGCAGGAGTCTGCATTTTGGGCTGATTCCAATGGAATGAAGTTCAACAAGGCCAAGTGCCGGGTCCTGCACTTTGGCCACAACAACCCCATNTGGAGTTGGATCAGGGGTTGGACTCGATGATCTTGGAGGTCTTTTCCAACCCAATCTATTCTATGATTCTATGATTAAGTAGACATTCTTTCTGCACAATAACTTGCGTAATACTATGCTCTTCTCAAATATCCATTTCTTCTGTGTTCTGTTCTTAAGGTGATAGTTTCACTTCAACATTTTTTTTTGTTCAATCATATCCCCTAATTTTACTTCAAAAACAAAGTAATACGATCACCTACTACCAATGATTATGTGACACAGAAGTGTAGACAAGCATCTTAACAGACAAAATGGGTCCCAGGAATGTGGAAATCAGCATGAGGCAACAGTGATCAAGGAGTTGTTTTCTCTGGTTTCTTTAGGGATTTATATTTTCCCAGGCTAATTACCCATCATATTTAACAGCCAAAGTAAGGCAGAGGGTTTTTTTTTGAATTGTGAATTCACGTGCTAATAAAACAGGTTCAAGCTTTATGTGATAATAATTATAACCCCTCCCTAATAAAAGTATAACAAAGTATATGAAGATTGTATATATACCAGATACTAATCCATTTAATATGTTGACTGTCTATACTTAATTATGATAAACTCTATGTTCTATTAAATAGACAAGTAAGACAAAAGCCTCCCTGAGAGATTTGTCAATAGTGTTTTAAGAGGTAGCATAGTTCACCTGTAAACCTCCACTAACTCATGAAAGTCTGGACATGAAACATGAAACTGTCTTTTTTTCTGTTTTCTATTGTAATCAGACCTTGTTTCCTGTTTTTTTGTTTTGTTTTATTGGGGCTTTTTACCTCACATAGGCGTGTGACTTTGATGTGGAATGGCTAAAAAAATGCCTTGTCTGCTCCTCTTCTTAGGTTCTATGAAAAGAAGAGGAAAAAAAAGTAACAAATACAAGTTGAAAAGAATAGTTAGCAACTCATAGGAGAGCCATTACAATTCATAAATGAGGGTTACACACTCAATCTCTTCCTCTTTTTATGTATAAAGTGAAATAGATAGAACTCCCACACATTTTTTCCTCCAGCCACTTTGAATATTGTTCACTCTTGTTCTCAGCTTTGCCAGTGATAAAAGGTTTATTCCACATATTCCCAGGCGATGGTAGAGCAAAAAGTATACCTAATGTGGCTGTCCGATGCATTGACATTCATATTTAGTCTCTAAAGTCAAGTCATTTCAGAGGAAAGGGGAGTACAATTTGCTATGTAATGCACTGAGACAATTCTATATCTCTCACTGTGTTTCATGACAGATCTTATAAAAGATCGTAAATTACTATCTGTTGAAATATATGAATTTAATGGATTCCATTAATACACACACCTGCACATAAAAGATTTTGCAAGCCAGAAGATGTGATCAGTCAAACAGCTTTAATAGTTATTAATTACAGTTGCTCACTATTTGTTCCTCACCAACATAGAAATGTTGAGGTATTTTAATACCTATACTCTTGGATGGCATGCATAAAACAGAGAAACAGTCTTTTTTGACTTCTGTGTAATCAATCAGCCAGTTACCCAATGCTTTACAATCTTTGTTAGACATTTTCTGAGACAGGACCCTTATTTTTGTCCATATACTTCAGAAAAGCACACAGAGATTTCCTCAAAAAGCTTTCTGCTCTTATTCTGTTTGATTTCAGCTGAATCCAGAAAGGTTCAATTTGGGTTTAACTTTGTAAAATATTTCAGTATATAATTTCAATTTATTATGTCTCATGAGATGCTTCAAAAAAAGATAATCCATAATGTTGTTGCTTTGTCAAATGATGTGTTCTGATCCTAAAACATAACTTTTCACTTAAAATTGAAAACCCCAAAACTCCGGTGTTGAAATTAATTAAGAACCCCAAGTATTACACAGCAGACAGTTTAAAAATTGATGAGTCTGAGCTATAGCATCAACAGTGCCAAATTTAATTAAAAATGTATCAAAAAAGCAGGACAAAGAATCCTATCAGCCAAACAAGGTTAAATATCCCAGTGAGTCTGACCTCTGGAGTTTGAAATGGACACTGTGGAAGTCAGTGAATAAATTCATGTCCTCAGCTGAGAAAGATATTAAATATGCTTATATCTTGATGCCTGTGATTACCTTTATCTAAACCAAATGGGGCTTCACTGAGAGACAATGTGACTGTGGTGACAGCATACTGCTTGGTACTTGGAAGAAGTGGATCTATCCCTGAATTCCTCTTTGTGTCTTTGTTTCCTAGCCTATGAAATAGGTCAGTTGCATTCACCCATAGGTTTTGAAGTGTTTTGAGATTTGTTGGTATAAAAATAAAGACAGCATCATTAATACAGACCATACTTTCTTACCTCTTTGGATAATCTCTGAGATTACATTTACTGGATTTGTATGACAATACAAAATACAAAGTAAATAGGTACTACAGTTTAAATTAAAAATCACTTTAATTTATCAAAACTCACAATCACCTGAGTCAATGAAACAAAAGCTGTATACACAACATAAAATTTCATACATGCCTGCTAAAATATACATAGGCTATTAGATTAGCACATCAGCTACTGTCCTACTGTCAACATTCACAGTCTTATTCTAGAGCATATATGAGGTAACAATCTCCTCCTTACAAGAACATAAAACTGTTATGTGCTTTACTTGGTGCTAAAGCGTGAGCAGAAGCATTTATTGAAATTATTATCTTAACTAACATTTGTCATATGTGCAAAGTCTACTATCATCCAAAATCTAAAAAACCAGCAAGTTTTGGTTATACGTTTTGTTTTTGTTTTTTGTTTTTGTTTGTTTTGATCTCTTTGCAAGGGATTCTTTGCCATTTATTTTTGCTAAATAAATAGAAGTTGAGTATATTGTTGGACATAGATATATTGCCACAGAATCTGCTACTTATTACTTGGTATCAAAGTTTGGGCTTTTCATTATTTTCTTATCTTAATATATTAAAACACAGTAATATAAGCATTTAATTTTTGACACACATGAGATGAAGTGAAAGCGATGGACACAATTTTAGCTGTCATCAAGTTTGAGCTGTTTGCCTGTACCTTAGATGTGAAGCTCCTGCAATACCCAGTCTTCTCCATGAATCATTGATCAGATGCTCTGAAATTAAGGAATACATAAGCACTACTGAGCATAATGAAAATGGAGATTTCCAAAATAAAAGAACACTTTCAAGCATCATTGTGGTGGCCAACCTAAATTACTAGCTTATTAAAGGGCAAGGCGGTGGAGTGAAATGGATCTTCAGGGATTGCACCCCTGGTACTATGCATATTAACTACAGAAAACAACAATGAGGATAAAAGAAACACTTATTTATAATGAGGATCATTAAACAACAATAAATGAAACTTTATAAGGTTTGGTTTAGTTTTGCTGTTTTTTTAAGAGTATGGAACTTTATTCCAAGTATCTACATAGACTCTGTTAGGAAGCCTCTGACTGTCTGGACCTTCCAAAACTTTAAGAAGAGACTGATACAAAAAAATTTAATAACATCAAGTCACAAAAAGGAGATGAGTAGTTGGCTCAAATGCTATTGTTAGAGTTAAAGTCAGCTAAGCATACCTTTTCATACTTTTCTGAATGTAAGTTTGGATTTTTGACATTATTTCCAACAGGAATGATTCAGAAACTGAGCTGTATGTCTCATTAATGCTGTGAGGTGGAAACACTGCTTAAAAGTACTTCCTATTCTGATGAAAACTTTTGTCTACTTTGGAGATAAATTGATTGGTATCATTCTAGAGCAAGACTTCCCACCTTGTCATAGTCTGAGAAGAATCTGAATCATTTAATGGAGGAAGACTTATAAAAGGAGATACCTGGTTGCTGAGGGGAAGTGGCAGAAGGAAAACATTTGGATGCTGTTCTAATGCAGGATACAAGATTGTAGTTATTTAGTGAAAATCTAAATGGCTATGTATGGTGTTATTTTCCTTAAAACAAATAAGTAAACAAAGAGGTAATTGATAAAGTCAGAAAAACTCTGGAAAAAAAAGGGTTCTCAATGCAACAAACTATGATGATTAGTCCACCTTACCACTTTCTTTTTAATCTGTCATTAGCAACATGTTTCTTCATTATTCACTAATGAATTTCAGAAAAACTGCTCATCTTTTAAGCACAAAAGAAGTTCAATTTTTCAAAAGGAAAAGTGACACTGATTCTCAGCTGGCATAAACTGACATAGTCCCATTAACTGTAATTAATCTACTCCAGTTATCGTTGTCTGAAGATCAAGATGTCCAACTAAATTACTGTTTTTGTTGAACTATTAACTGAAAAAAAAAAAAAAGTCTGTCTGTCTAGCTATGTAGCTGTCTACATAACATTTCTCTTAACACAGACATAACATGTTCATTGAATACCTGGTCAAAGCCTGTTGCATTTTTTACCATAGTTGAAATTATGATTTAAAAAAAAAAAAAAAAGGTGTTTCCATGAATCCAGGTAATTTTTGGACAACACTGGGAAACAAACATGGAGTTTTATCACAGAGCAGGGAAAGGAAAGAGGAAAGCAAAGGGGAACGGGAAAAGGAAAAAGGAAAGGAAAAGAACCAAATTCAGTATTTTGTATAACAGTTTGTAACATTAAACTTTAATTTCTGATCATCCTGTTAGTAGTACAAAGTTAAGAGTGATTAAGAAAGAAAGACACAATGCTCCTTTACTTTCCAAGTATATCCATTCACTTAATTAAAGAAGGAGAAGATTTATCATGCTAATTTGGAAACATTGCTGAAATTACAGATATTAATTTTCTTCTGGGTAATAGGGAAGAGAAAGAGAGAGTAGACAAATAAAGAACAGAACTATAAAGCTTGAAACAGGCAGTGGCATATGCAATTATTGTCAATGGAAAGAGTACAACAATGTGGAAAGAATCAGCACAAAGTTTCCATTCCATCTAAAACCCACATATGTCCTTAAATTAGTTAAGAAGGCACACCACCTAGAGCTAGACCTATTTGTTAGCACCCCCCAGTATCCACTACATACTGTGCTGATAAATGCTTTAGTCAATTAGCTAAGATTAAATTAAATTAGAATAACAGACTGTATTGGCTGCAGTTTAAAGTTGCTTAGGATTTTGGCTATATAAATTACGTATAATGAATTAATTTTACATACAGCATTGCAAATGTTGTTTTCCACATTTAGACCAGATCCCAGGCAGATACAACAGAAGTTTTTTGTTTACTGTTAATTATTTTATTGCAAGAAAATTAGTCCATTGTAGAGAAAAAGTCCATTGTAACGATCTGGACATGGTCCTCGGTAATGGGCTCTAGGTGGCAGGACAGTTGGACCAGACAACCTCTGGACATCCCTTCCAACCCCAACCATTCTGTGTGATTCTGTGAAAACTCAACCCTAATTTCACAGGATGCCTTTTCTGAACTCATATAAATTAGTAGATTTTACTGGCGTTGAAATTTGGAAGGATACTGGCCCTTCAAGGAACACATTGTTGATTTTAAATATTTTATATATTTGTTTACTGTAAAGTAAGCTGGGTTTCAGTGCATGTTACCAGCACTGATGTTGTAGAGTTAAGGAGACAACAAAGTTTTAGCAGTTTCTTTTTAGGGGGAGAAAGTTTCTGATAGTGCACTTCATGGTGCTCAGATTTATGATAGGTAGTGAAACGATATAGTAAGTCTTAATATAAGTGTTATTATGGTATCCATGAAGCTAACCTTGTATCTCTCAACCTTGTTAGAAAATGTGTTGAAAACCAAGTTGTGAGATTTTCATTCACTGTGTTTTGTAAGACTCGCGTTTGCACATGTATTTGTCTATGTGCTTATTCACATATAGGTAAGGAAGCCCTTTTATGAACACAGCTACTGGATCAATAAAAAAAAATATTCTGAAATAGTACTTAGATTCCTTCAGTTGAAGGGTAGTCAGGATATTTCTACCCAAATTAAGATAAAGAAAGTAGTTGTTAGACCCTTCCCTGAAAAGACACAACTGAAGTAGAGGAAAAACTTTAGTTTCATTCCCAAAATGATGGATTCAGAAGGTTTCTAAAAATACATATTTATATGCATTTATTTCAACATGAGATTTAAATTAAAAACAAGCCTTAAGCCCTAAATCTGCACAATATCCTGGTTTCTACTAATTTTAATTGCAATTAGGTACTCATGTATGTAGGATTCTCCTTAGAAGTATTTATCTGTTATACATGAACTGCTTTGCTTGCACTAAGAGAAACTTGTCTAGTCCAGCAATCAATGAAAAAAATCCAGTAGTGGTACACTCAGGATGTTCTGAATCCTTACTGTAGCACATGCCTGAAATTCATGAAAATATTGCATTTCTATGCCCAGATATGGTAACCACATATGTCAAATGGATAGTCAGTGAAGTACCTACATAGATCAGATCATATCACAGACTGTCCAAGTCTCAAACTGTATGTATTTTTCATCTTGCACAATACTGAGCAGATGGACCTTGATTGTCAAAAACCTTCAGCAGCCAATATGCTGAGTTCTTTGTATTGCCTTTCCTGTTGCAGAAAAGGGGAAAAACATAGTAAAGACAGTATTTTACTGCCTCAGTTATAGTCCACCTTTAATGAGCTCCCCTCCAGGCAATACACTGTCCACTAGGACTCAGCTTTTGAATGGAATAAAAACTGAACACCCTTGTTTCTTTATGGTTTATAACAAGGCCCAGTACGGCCCAGTTAGGCATAGCTTTTTCTTACAATTTATATAAATGTAAATATAAGAATAGAAATAAATGTCCATATATGCATGCACAAATACATGTGTATTTTTGTGTGCTTGTATATGTGCATATTCCATCTGTGTATATTTTGAAATATGCAAACAGAATCCTTTTTACTCTCTCACTAGAAGTTGTTATAGTCTCCCATAGCAACAACTCATGGATAAAGAATTTCACATCAAACCAAATTGTACTTTGAGGACACTGCTGACTGTTATACTAACATTATAAGTCTGATTTAAATCCACAGAATTAAAGAAGTTCCCACTACAAGTCTAACTTCAGCTCACCAGGCTATGATATAGCAACACATATGGCAAAAAACATCATGTCCTCTTCTTTTTGACATAGAAAAATGAGTTACAGAGTGACTGGGAGTTTTATGCCAGATTTCCTAACTTTTGTGGGTTTCAATATCCCCCCAAATGTTAATATTATGGAAACTGGTGTTTTGTTGTTTGAGGAGATATCCAGTCCGGCAGCAATTGTATTCCATTGTTCTTGGTTTGCAGGAATTTCTTTTCCTAAAGGGTCAGTTCAATTGAATAGCATAAAACAGAAAGACACTTCCTTCTGGCAGGACAGGTGGAAATTTTATGCTCCAGGACTGTTCAATAATGATCTTTGGCTGCATTCATATACACAGAAACAGCAGCTAACTATTCATGTGAAGATATGCAGCATGAAAAATACAATTCATGACTCTCTGCCCATACACATGCACTCTTCACTGGCAGAAACTCTTCAATACTTGTCAACACTATGAACACATAATTTCTAACTTAACTTCCAGTCCCTAGAAGGTAACCCAGTTATAACCATATGTCCTGGTTTGGGTGAAAATAGCACTTTCTGAAGTTAGAAGCATGTTTTTGCAGTGTCTGCTGCCAGCAATGATAACAGCCCATGTTTAGAGTTACTACCAAGAACTGGTATGCAGACCAAGGCCACTGCCTTTAAACCACGACACCATATTTCTTTTTAGGAGACAGGAAGACTTGGACATCACAGTCTATAGTCAGACTAAATGGTTTATAGTTAATTCAAGAGAAGAAAATAATATCATGTCTGTGATAGCTCTTCTTAACTTTTGTCATTTTGGTCTCACAGTTCACGTTTCTGTGTTAGTGTAACATCCCTGTACAGGGTGACATGTTTGTTTATTTTTTTGTAATCACAATAGTTGGGATTATGATATGAGAAATAATGTGTATGAGTAAGTTACATGATCTTTGCTCCTTTCCAAAGCTCCCAGTATCTACACCAGATATATTATCTTTAACAGTAAAGAAATACATTTTAAAAAATCTGAACCATCAGAATAATTTAAAAAGTTAACTAATTGACCTTAAACCTATTTCATCTTCATAGACATAAATAAAAATAATAAAATATTAATAATAATTTAAAAATCAGTAGAATGTGAAT
>VWZY01011874.1:17907-37236 GCA_013399075.1 Chloroceryle aenea | reverse complement strand
GAGAATAAATCCAGATGAGGTGTGACACAAGAAAAATGGAATTACTGATGTGACCACTGCATGGAGGCAAAAAACCTGTGAATAACATCTTGTACTGTGCATTTTCCAAATAATAAAAAAGTTAACATAAAATAAAATAAAAAATTAAAGTGGATTTCATCAAAAGCACTTGAAAGTGATTTGGAGGTTTGTGAAGGGGTTTAACAACTTTTTTAAAAATTATAATTTTATTAGTTTGATACTGCCTTTTATCTAACCCTTTTCTCTGGTCTCATGCTTAACTTTTCCATGTTCCTCTGGGTCCTGAAGTCAACAACATTAGTTTTCCAGAAAAAGAGGGCTTATGAGGATGAGAGGGCTTTCAATGAGTCCTCTGTGTCCTGAGTCCTCCACTTGGAGGAACATGCTGCTGATAGTTTGGCGTTTCCTCTACTTAGATCCACTTGACACTGGAAATTTTCTCTTGCACAGTTGACTTCTTTTATTTGTCTGAGGCTAATATCTGGATGTTGTACACTAATCTCCTCTCGCCCAATAGCAAAAAGAGTGATTGCTAGGCAGTGACTATAGAGGTCTGTTAGATTTCTACTGTATATGGCACGGACAAACCTAACAAACAAGAAAACAAACTAGAAAATAGCCACTTGACGAGAAGATAGGTACTGTCAGACCTGGACCAAAGTAAGACCACCTCAGGTCAGTACAAAACTGGACAAGGCCTGAGATACTGTACTGTCAGGTCCTGACAGTGTCTGTTGTTTTTTTCCTGGGTTAAAGGTAGGATGCAGTTATTTCAATCCAGAAACTTCCTTCAAAACTACATCTGTCAGGGATGTAAACCTATCAGGGTTGTAATTCTTNACTCAATGATCTCAGAGGTCTTTTCCAGCCTTAATAATTTTGTGATTCTGTATAATTTGAATACTTAATATTATCCACAAACAAATGTAGTATGAATTTCTCAGAGATGTCAAAATTTACATGTATTTCACACCATTAACAATGACAGCATTCCAGAAAGGTTAGGGAAAATGAAGCAAGTGAGATCATTAGGATGGACACGTTGCTGCTAGACTTCAAAAGGATTTAGGTCTAGTAATGTTCTCTGGCTGTCATTTACATTACTGAAAATGTCTGGGGCATGTCCACACAAGCTCAGTAAGCTATTTTTAGCCAACTTCTTAGTCTCCTTTGACACACCTGAAAGGTTTGGGCAGGGGTATATTCTTTCATTTAAGAAATGGAGATCATTTTAATCTCTTCAAAATGAGCCTGAATTCCTCCAGTTTAACATGTATTACCATTTGAAGATCCAGAAAATATGGCAGTCAAAATTAATATCCACTCTGTTTTTCTCATCTGGTTGTAAAATGCATAGCAAGAGAATGATAAAACAGTATTAGTTGTTATGTTAAGATCCTTTCCAAATAGAAATTTTACTCAATCTGTAAAACTTCATGAATTAGAAGGTCAGGCAATAACATTTCTTTAAGATGGTTTGAGTCTGCTCCAGTCTTTCCCTTAGTAGAGGAAGACTGGGTTCATAACCTCTGTACCAAGAATAAATTTAAGCAATATCTTACCTCTTCTTTCTTTGATTACTCTGAAAGATACTTTTTAATGGAAGATTTTTTTTAATGTTACTGGATTTGGAAAGGAAGTTTAGCTGCCTGTTACACTGAAGAGAAATATAACCTGCAAGAAAAGTTCTGAACCACACTTTTGCATTTCTATGCACAAAGTAATTTGCATTCTCCTTCTGGCAAGGCAAGAAACCAGACAGATTGATAGGAAAACAGTTTTCCTGAATGATTTTTAAAGATGTTTCTTTTATTTGTGCAGAGCATCATGAAGCTAACAGGATAAATAATGTAATAATATAGGAGAAAGAAAGGGCAATTTCAAGGTGCTTAAAAACCTGGCTTTGGAGCTCTCATGGGACTGCTCTCAGTGGATATTTGCACTAACTAAATTTTAATTTTCTTAAACCATTTTTATCATTGAAAGCAAAAGGGAAGCAAAGAGAAGGCAACCAACATACCAATAGTCAGGCCTAAAGTACAGAACAGTTCTGGCATTTGTTTTTCAGGCTTGTGTTTTTTCTTATCTGAAAACAATGGTGTTTGTTTTTTATTTGATACCTAATTTTACAGAAAGGTACAATAACATCTCAGATTATTTAGTCTGAGCTAGACAACTGAGCTTCCTCTGTAGTCAACTGTGGGAGATTAGTGCCTCTGGAGGGCAATTCATCCTATTTTACGATGGGTATTTAAGAAGATCTACAAAAAATGGTTTCTTTTATCTATGTCTCTCTATTAAATATGAAGACTCTAAGGGAATATCTTAAATTAGACACTTACCTTCAAGACAGCTAAAAGCAGGGGTGAGTCCCACCCCTTATTACTATATGATATATGTCCTCATCATTCAGAAAAATTATGTTCAGCTGGAGATAATGATTTGTTGATGACTAGACTGGCCTTTCTGTTTCATCCTTCGCACCAAACTCATCTACATTGAGGACTTGGCATGCTGAACTCTCTGTGACTTTACAATTCATTCCATTATTACAGAATTCACAGGTTCTTACGTAGTTGTAGATAAGGTTGTTCTGGTCAAACAACAGTGTCAGGAATAAATTCTGCCTTGCAGTTTCCAGGTTTTCAGGTATTCTTGGTCATTTCTTCTCACCTTTTAGCCAATAGCAATAATAAAAAGCCTTTCCTTACAGTTTTCAGAAAGAAAATATTCAGCATGAATGCAGAATTCAGGTTCCTTATTCAGTGAATAAGGACATAAAAACTACTTGGAAAATGGTTCATGTAACAGAGTGATGTGACCTGCTTAGATTGCAAAGTTCTAAATTTTTTTTCTTGGCATGTCTAAACAAAATCATAGCCAACATAGAACATCTACTGATGTTCAAGTCAATGACAAAGGTTGAAATGGAAACAAGTGAAAACACAGAAAAAATTACTGCCCAACTGTCTTTGTTTAAGCTGCCATTTACTTATGAGCAATTGGATTTTACTATTTCTGCCAAGTTTGTATTTTACTGTGGCCAGGAAAAGAAGGCAAAACAAGTCTCTGTTCTTGAATTTGAGACAGATGGGCTCTGTTGAAGGTGTTCACATAGAAACTGCTTTCCTTCTTAGACATTTAGGAGTCATATATTCATTTCTTGAAGAGAGAAGGGAAATATGCTTTGTTTCATTATTTAGGGACATGGGTCTATTATTGTGCCATAATGTTGAACTAGAAATTAATTTCTTGATGTATAAATCAATTCTTCATTGGAATGATCTACAATTTTTTGCTAAACTCATAGGCATTTCAGGCTTGTATTTCTTCAAGGAGCCCTTAACCATCCTGCTGAATATAAGAAGCATGTGTATTCATAAAATTGTGCAATATTTTAGGCTGAAAGTGACCTCTGGAAGTCATCTGTTGTGACATTCACTTAGACATGTGTGTGTGAGAAAATTTCTAACTTAGAATTTAGTCTGGTTTTGGATATATATATGTATATTTTATTTCCCCCCCCCCCTGATTTTACTACAAGCATACTGTAGAGAACGAACGCAAAATCCTTGCTAAAGGTAAGATAAACAATTTCTGCTACCCTCCACTATCTACTAAGCCAGTCATCTCATCATGAAGGCAATCTATTTCATTAGGCATAATTTTCCCATGGTAAATTCAGGATGGCCACTTCACATTCCTATACTTCCTATACCTGGATATGGCTCAAGAAAGGTTTGCTTCACAGTCTTTGGTGTTAGTGTAAAAATTTTGTTGCAGCCAAAATGAAACACACCTAGTAAGTGTAGCTAAAGGTTTATTCTTAGTTTAAATCAAGCCCAGTCTTCTCAAAACAAAACTGCTATTATTATTCTAATGAGATTGTCCATGACATTTCCATTTAATAACGCAGTTAAAACTGACACACACGAACTTTACAGTTTCTAATCCATTTTTTAGTTTATTCTCAAATATTCTTGCATTCAAACAATTTAGTTTTCCCAAGTAATGGGAACTTGAGGGGCTGACAAATATTCAAGTTCCTAATAAAACAGTAACCCAGAGGAATATAATGATGACTTTGATTTCAACCCTTTTCAGTTGTATTTTTCTTGGGAATATTTTATAAGATTTCTAGTAGTTTCCTTCTTTCTCTTACTTCACTGATTCCTTCAAAATTAAATCACCTTAAATAGACTACTAGGTTTAGTAATTAATTAACTTTCCTCAGCCCCCAATTAACATAAAGGATTGTTTGTTACTCAGTGATTACAGATGTTATC
The DNA here is from genome assembly GCA_013399075.1 of Chloroceryle aenea. Classification (NCBI taxonomy): domain Eukaryota; kingdom Metazoa; phylum Chordata; class Aves; order Coraciiformes; family Cerylidae; genus Chloroceryle; species Chloroceryle aenea. Next base: position 32,929 of record VWZY01011874.1, on the reverse strand, counting down.
AGATCCTCACCATATATAGTATGGTAAGAGCTAAGCTGAATAGATTTAGGCAATAGCCACTTGACCAAAAGACCTTTGTTTACAGCCAAAGCAAGTGGAGATCATCCCTGGTGAATACAAATCTGGAATAGTCCTGAAACCCTGCACAATCAGGTAAGCATATTGCCTCTCAGTAATAACAGCAGAAATTGCATATATTTGGTTACACCAAGGAAGAGAAGTAGTCTGGCAAGCTGTAGATCTCACCATTTTTTCTCATAAACATGATAGTTTTCACATGTGTGTGATAGTTTCAATTTTCTCTCATAAATTTTTTCCTTTTGTATAAATATTCGTTAATACAGGAGCCAGAACTTGACATGCTCATATTCCCATGTTAGATCATGGAGGAACTAAACCATCTTTTCACACTTGTTTTTTGTGCTTAATGAACATAATCTAAGTGAACAGGATTGGAAACAAGAGGTGTAGAGAAAAATAATACTGTCTGGGTTTTGCCATTGGGGCCTTTAAATCCCAATGTCTAAGGGATTTCCTCTAATAGCATAGAAAATCTAACAGAGACAATAAATAAACTTGTTTCCTTTGTGTTACCTCAGTAACTTAACTACAAAACTAATTTTATCTGAGTTTCCCAAAATTGAGGAAAAGGACCAAAAAAAAAAAAAAGCATTCAAGATTTTTAAAGGTTTGAGTCTGTCACAACTTAGTTTATTCATATTTTGTGGCTGTTTTTTTCTTCTTATTTATTAATTTTTTTCAGCCCAGACTCTTTTTCTGTTCCCCTTTCTCATTGTAGTTGTTCCACTGACATACAATTTGTTCCTCCTTGTACCAGTTACCTTCTACCAGTTAGATTTTTCATTCTCATTTTTTCCCTTCTTGGCTTTTAAAAGATTCCCTATTTTCAGTGATAGAAAATGTGGTTAGGAAGACTAGTGAGTCTTCTCACTTTGTACTATCAATTACATGAAAACAAGCACCACTAACCAGCTTGCTGAAATCAAAAGTGTAAGAATCATAGAATGGTTTGAATTGAAAGGCCTAAAGGATTATCTAGTTCAAACTGCCCTGCCATGGCAGGGACACGTTTCACTAGATCAGGTTGCTTAAAGTTCCATCCAGCCTGACCTTGAGCACTTCCAGGGATGTGGCATCCACAGCTTATCTGAACAACTTGTTCCAGTGTCTTAGCACCCTCACGGTGAAGAATTTCTTCCTGATATCTAATGTAAATCCAGCCTCTTCCAGTTTAAAACCATTACACTTTGTCACTCACTCCTTGAATAAGAGCCCTTCTCCACCTTTCTTGTAGGCCACCTTTAATACTGGAAGCCTTCCATGAGGTCTCCCTGGAACCTTTTCTTCTACAAGCTGAACAATCCCAACTCTCTCAGCCTTTCTTCATAGCAGAGGTGCTCCAGCCCTCTGATCTTTTTTGTGGCCCTTCTCTGAACTTGCTCCCTGTCTTTCTCATGCTGGGAGTCGCAGAGTTGACCACAGTACTGCAGGGGGGGTCTCACCAGTGTAGAGGAGAGAGGGAGAATCACCTCCCTCAAGTNCTCAAGTTGGCCACGCTTCTCTTGATGCAGCCCAGGGGGCAATTGGCTTTCTGGACTGCAAGTGCACGTTACTGGCTCGTATTCCATTTTTCATCCACCAACAACCTCAAATGCTCTCCTCAGGTTTGCTCTCAATCCATTCATTGCTCAGACGGTATTTGTGCTTGGAATTGCCTCAACCCATGTGCAGCACTAGTAAAGTCAAACTTGCTGAGTGGAGGATGAAGAATAGTTCAGCAGAATATGCTTTTAAAAAGAAGACATTTTTGCCATTTCACTTAATGTAATGCTACGTCTGTTTATTTTTAGCAAACAGCTATAGCTCTGTAAACTAATTTTTGATATCAACTGATATCTACTGTTAAATGCATTAGATCCATCCCTATTGCAGAAAAACAATTGTCTTGACTAATTCTACTTCAATCTTTATGTTACAGTGTATACTGAAACAGATTTCTTATTTTAAGCCTTCTGTGGATAAATGAGCATAGTAAAAAGATTGTCTTACTATTCCTTTATGTCATGCATATTTTGAGAAACTTAATGGAAGTAAGTGTGAATTCAAGCCATTTAGATGTATGTCCAAACTTCTGATTCTTTTTTTAATCTGATGTAAACCTCTTTATGTTAAAATGTTTTGTAGAAAATCTCATGAGCTTATAACTTGTTATTATGATGACAGCTCATTAGGGCTGTCTGGAAAAGAGCATTTCCATTTAATGAAAAAAAAAGATTGTTTCAAAATTAGTTTTTGTTTTGATGCAGAATAGAAATTTGATCTGTTTGATTTCTTAGTATCTAGGTAGAAAAAAAAACCACATTGAGATCAATGACCTATAACTGGTTTTCTATCTTCCCTGTGCATATCCTCACTTCTCAGCTATTATCTAAGCCAGTGTGATTCTCTAAGAACAGAATTTAATCCCGGACTCAGAAAAACTTCATCACTTTTGTCAAAATAATTGTTCTCGCACACAGACAAAAGCCCACTTTTGATAGATATGCATGGATATCTGTTACATTTTTATCTATCTATTTAGCTCAATCTGTAGAGCTCTATAATAAGCAAGGCTTTACATCTTATCAGGCGTATTTGCTCCTACATTGAACTTAGGGTCTTCCTCTGTATGGTTTCTTTGTTGAATATAGATCACACATGGCTAATTATTTGTTAGTCATGTCAGATTCTAAAGGCAGGGTCAAAAGTTTTACTTAAGGCTTATGTTCCTCTAAATGTTTTACTTAGATCTATCAGTGCACAAAAACTTTTGTGTGTGTGTGTGTGTGTTCTGAGACAAGGAGACAGGTAGGTATATCCCAGATTTCTCTTACAAGATGGTTGAGATTCTTACTTTGTAATCAACATGAAGTAGCTCAGAAGAACTTAATTTTGTTATTTCCTGTAATCCATCTTCCTCCCCCAAAAAGAACAACAAAAAGTAAAACTAATCAAATGCCCCAGCAATTATTCAAATACTTTTGATTAGATTTAGTGTAGTTAGCTTTCATTATAAGTAACAAGAAGGATCAGTTCTCCAGGCTGGTTACCACATTCATAATGCTAGTCAAGCTACAGAATACTGCATCAGTTCTTCTAAATCAAAACAATCAATCAAACAAAATTAGCACACACACACAAAAAACATATTCAAGTAATTTTATATTCCTCTAATGAGCATTCTTATGAGGCGTTATGCAAAACAAACTGAACAAACCTGTTTCGTACAGACTATTTTGGTCTTCTATCAAGTATCCTGCTTTAAGTCTTTGAAATAATCTCCATCTTTCCCATTAGTTTTAGCTGACTTTTATCACTGACTGTGCATATAGTTAAATGGTAGCATCAAATGTAATGCTCTGACATTTTGTCTGCACATTACATTAGTAATAAGTATATGCTAATATTAAACTAGGCATTCAAATTTATCACAGATCTGAACTAGAGTCTTGCTTGACAGTATCTCTCCTTCATCCCATATAGTTGTCTTCCAAATACTCTTCATAATTATCTCCATAGGTATTTGAGTTTGTTGTATTAGGGGTTGAAATATTTAAAATAAAAATAAATAAGTTTAAAAAAATGAAATAATAAGTAAAAAATAAGAAAAGGAGAAAAAAAAAAAGGAAAACTCACCTCTTCCTTAGAAGGATGCTGCCAAATTCCTGACCTCCCAGCATAAGGACATCTATAGGAGACTGAACCTGGATCTTGCTCTAGGAAACAGCCAGCATTCACTATCTCAGAAATAAATTTAAAAATTTTGTATGGAATTACTATGAAATAACTCCCAAATCAGGCTATCTTCTTCTGAATCCTCATTATTTGGATAATGGGTTATTATCAGAGTCATTACAAATATTGATACATTGTCTCTTCTTCAAAGAACAACAGTAATAGCCCAACTCAATGTAACTCACAGTTCTCTGAAAAAGTACAGAAAACTCTTTCTCCCAGAAGGCCATATATTTTCAGCATCCTACAAAGCCAGTGTCTGCACAATACAGCCATCAAGATTCATCAACCTAAATTCTAGAAATCTTTTCAACTTTATTTTTTATACTGGTTCTGTAGATGGAGAAACCGAGGCAGAGGTAAACAAGGTGAAATTAGTTGAAATATGGCCAAACAGCCAAAACTATCCCACAGTTAAAAGCTTTCTAACTTCATCTGACTCATGATTTCTCCTTTATTCTTATAACTTTCATCTGTAGATATAAGCCATGCATCAAATTAAGGAGGAATAATTGAAGCACAGAATCAGCCAATGCACTTTTATCTAAAGTTCTTTTACTATCTCTTTTGCCCCCCTTAAGGATAACAACATTCACAAATTTTAAAATTACTGTGAAGAATGAAATGAAACAATAGAATTCTAACACTGGCAAATATCCATTTGGCATTTCAATAGATCTAATATTGCTACCTGAGCAAAAAGAACCTTAGGGACTCCATTCCGCTTTCACTTACATCAGTAAATCTAGAGTAACTTCACTGCAACTGCTGTAGTCAATAGTTATTCCTGATTTACACTTATGAAGCTGAGAGAAAATGGGGCTTTAATTGATCATCAAAACCTGTCTCAGTGTAGATTTTTCTCCAGCAGTCATCTTACTGCAGTAGTTTCAAGAAAAATAAATAACAATATTCAAACACCACAGTAAGCAGTTAAGGAAATTATGTATCAAATAAGTTCCAAAAAGCCTGGAGAATTGCAAACACAAGTTTTGCCTTACAGGTCTCATTCCTTATGTAGATTTAAATAATTCAATTGTGGAATAAATCTTCTATATCTTATTTATTCAAGCATTTTTAACTTTCATTTCCCAGCAGTCATGCCAAGAGTCATAAGGAGGAATGGATTTTTTTTTTGATCATTGACAAAAGTGATAGGAAAATAAGTTACATACCCAAGTTTCTGCGTATTGTATAGGAAAGGCATAGATAATACTATGCTGACTATAACTATCTTGTCCAACAGTAGAATTGGGAAAAAAAACCCACCATTTTCTTCCTTTCCCTAGACTTAAATAATTAATTGTTTGAATCATTGAATACATCTCAGATTTTTTCATACATTCATAGATTTCCTGTGATACTTTTGCTAGAAATAAAATTTAAAACAAAACTATACCTAGCCTTCACTTAAATAGGTAACAGTTGGATAAGAAACTCTTTGTAGTTTCAGAAAATTTATTTCATATTGAAGAATATTTTTTCTTTTAGTAGTAACTTTTATGAGTTGAAATACAAAGGGGGTTTTATTATATATTTTAAACATTTTTTTCAGTCTTTTATCTGGTGTTCTTTGATCAAATATGAGCTAGAGAGAATTCAGAAAAGCTTTTTTCACTTTCTGTGTTCTTTTTCTGAAATCAAAGTCAGGGAGTTATCATGTTGTCAAGTGCTATTGTTTGACAAAAGTAGACACAATACTGACAGGGGTTGATTTGACCCTTATTCTCTTTAAAGTTTTGCATGTAGTTTTCTCTGTGTTTGCCTGGAGAAACATTAAAAATCAACATCAGTTGTAGTTTCATTCTTAAGGCAAAAATTGACTTGTTAATTGCATGTATAGAATTGCCATAACATTGTCACAGAGTATGAACACTTAGAGCTCTTGCTAAGATTCATCGATTATGTGTAGGTAAATGAAGATAGGGTACTCTGCAAATGCTGTTTGCTTTCGGCCAGAAGTTAAGCAATAAAGAAGGGCAACACAAAGAATCTTGCAACAGTTTTCTCAGCAAACAATGGATTAGTTAAGAAAGGGCGTACAGCTTGGAAACACATCATTGAATGTGATAATTCCACAGTGATTAAATTTGCCTGTCCACTTGTCCCTCAGCTGTTTGGTCTGCCTTCCCCTTCCGACTTTCAGTACGATTTGCCATATTTGTGAACTGAACTGTTAATCTGATGCAAGATAAAAATGCCTTTTCTTCTGATTATTGTTTAAGACCTATCTTACACTTGCCTTCCTTATTCAGCTGAAGGTTTGGAATGAAAAGAGTCCCTGTGGAACAGAGGAAGCCCATTAGAAAGTGAAGAAATAGCAGTAACTGTTTCCTGGAGACATCAAAGGTTTAGATGACCTTGTGTCACGTTAACTTATTCTGTGTTTTAAGGGAAATGTCCTCTGAAGTCTTTGTCCTCTAATTATTAAGAAGAAAACAAATGTTTTACTTCTTACTAGTTGTGCAGATGACTTTTCATCCAAGGGAGATGAGGACCTTGAGGGGAAAGAGTAGTGTTTAAAAGGCAGTTGAGCACCCGTCATCCCAGCAAGACATCAGAATATTGTTGAAGACATAAGGATAAATGGCCTGGCATCTTGTCTTGGCATTGGATTGTACAGCACAGTTGTATCTAAGAATGTCAAAGCACTAAAGCCCTTTGTCAGATAGCTTCCTGCCAGCTCCTCAGCTGATTTTAAGTCAGACCAGAGTTAACAGTGGTTCTGTTTGTTCATTGATACTGTCTGAGCTGTCATAGATCCATTATATTGCTGGGCATGATGTGAGGATCACATCTCTGCAACCTCTCTCTAGCCTTCACTTGTTCAGGTGTTAGCTGTCCAAAGTTTTATTCTCATTCTGGCATTAATTAAGTATTTTACATGCTGGAAAAAACACTGCTTTCAATTTGAAATAATAGAGTGCATTTAAGAAAGAAACTAGTCAAATAAAAAGGAAAATATAAAAATATAGGTAAAACAAAGTACCATTTCTGTTTTATCATGCCAATATTTTCCTGTTTCTCAAAGTAAGAAATCTGCTGGTTTTCCCAGTAACTTTCTGAATGATAGATTTTCTCATGAAACACTGTCGTTAGCGTTCACTTGGATCAAGAAAGAAGCTTTGATAGTGTCTAAAAACATTTGATTTTCCTCATCACTCCACAGAGTAATTCATCATTGAACTGAACAGTGGACCATATATTCCTGGCTAACTCAGATAAAAGTTTACTCATGAAAGCAATATTTCTTCAAGTAAAAGTCAGCAGTTGGAAAAAACATCCAAATAGACTGATAATAAAGAAGACCTGTGGGAATCACATCAGTGAGACACTGAAAAAAATTAAGTAATGATAACTTCTGTATCAGGGACATTTGGTGAAAGAAAAAGACAGAGAAGCCTAAGTTAAGTTTCTTTCATGAGTTCTTAGTTGTGGTTGGTTCGGTTTTGTTTTGTTTTCCCAGAAAATATTTCCCGAAATATCTTTAGAGACAAAGAAGATGAGAGCTTGCATATGTGCATGCATAGAAGGATGTATTCAAGGAGAATTTCTCTGCCTAGTGAACCTTTATTTTATACTTTACATGTTTGAAGTTTCCATCCAGGAATGTTCAGGCTGGTGTGGTGTGGTTTGGTGCGGGGTTTTTTATTATTTTTTTTTGTTTGATTGTTTGTTTGTTTGTTTGTTTTGTGTGTCTGTGTGTGGTGATTTTTGTGTGTGTGTTTCATTTTTTTTAGTGTTTGTTTTGTTTTGAGAGAGAGACAGTTTTCAAAATAAAAGGAAAATAAACTCTGTTGTATTCATACACTTATGTTATTGCTTGAGTTAGCTCAGGGTGGGAGGTGGAGCTTGCTCTTCCTTTTCTTTCATTAGTTGCTTTGAGATTCACATCTTTTGTTCTTCAAACTCTCTTTTCTGAAATTCTTTGCTTTATGTCAGCAGGGAGCAAGGGCTGATGAGCCCCAGCCTCAGCTACAGCCTTGGGGCAAAGAATCTTCTTTTTGAATAATAGTCTTTTGGTTTTGTTTTATTTTATTTTTTCCCTGAAATGTATCTTGGATATGTTGATTTGTAAAAGGCTCTTCTGAGGTTTTCACTCATCCTCTTTCCTTTGTAGTTTTCTGACTTCTTTATTTTTCCCTTACTGTGTTATAAGTTTACAGAATGTATATATCTCCCCCCACCCTCACCCCCCTGAATCTCCATCATGTTTTTCTTTCTATTATGGTTGCTTTGATAGATATTTCCATTCTGTGTTTTACTTTTCTTAAACTGTTGTAAGATCAGAGTAAACATTTGCCACCTGGCTTCCCAGATATTTAGTGAGAACAAGTATTGAATATCATGGTGCATTCAGTTTTCATACATAAAGGATTTTTACTGGGACATTACATGCCACATTTCATTGTTTAAACCAGCACTTAGAAAGATGAATACCATGTAGGTCTGGGAATTTTGTTAAGAGACAAGAGGTAAAATTTTCTGCAATGTTTTTGATTTATTCCTAGTTTTCATGGTTCCTTCTATATAACCTGGTGCTTAAAGCACTTACTTAAGAATCAGCCTTCCTGAGCCTGAATGGGTTTAATTCTCTATCTTCTGTTACCTAAGGACAGGCTGTATCCCCCAAATATATGTAAATTCATGACTCCTTTTGAGTCATTTCTGGCTACATACTGGCTCATCAATATTAATAGGGAGATAGCATGAAAAAGAAAACATAATTTGGAAGCCTAATGCCTCTGATACTCCACTGAGGGAAAGAAGGTCTGTGTTCTAATCCTTGTTTTCCTTATTTATCTCTTAAATTACCAGTCAAAAGGGAAATCTGGGGCTTTTCACATTGGCACTACCATTTCAGTTCAGTATAACATTTCAGTCTTGATGAGCAACATATTTATTCCTCATGATCCCATGAAGTTATTTGTGTTTGAAAGGGCTGCAACAAAAAGGTGTCTGGTATTCCTTTTAGTGAAAAGCAAGGCTCTGTTTCTTAATTGGGGAAATTATGCTTTTCAAAAATGTCATATTCAATCACAGTTAATCACACAGTTTGGTTTACTTGTTCAAATTTATTTATTTTTGCTTTGGTCAGTAGATTAGTTTGGATCTTGATATTAGGCATTCTGGAAAGCATGTTTGACATTTTGCTATAAAAGGCTATTGTTTACTACACATATCGATTCCTAATGTTCCCCAAACAGTGTTAAAGTTGCTGAAAATGGCCACAGTCACTGATTAATTTGTCTATGTTTCTCTTTTCATTTTACTATATGTTCCCTCTCCCTTGGGAAGTGTCTCTGGCATATTCCTCACGACCTCTTAGCTTTAAAACAGATATTTGGAATAAATACATTCAAAACCTTTTACCCTAATGTAAATGGACACATCTTTTTGCCTTTTTTTTTTTAGCCAGGGGTTAGGGGGAAATAAGATCTAGATGCTATTATCAGTCCAATTAATTCCATTTCTAGTAGAAAGCAATATCTTCATAATACTAGCTGTAATCATAATCTTCCCAGTTTTCGCTGAAACGAGTCTCCAGATTTTGTTTCTAATACAATTAGGACATAATGTTTTTTTTTTTAAATCATGGAGAAGTTCTCATTGCATCATTTTGAACTTAGTTTCTTTTAATAATCTTAAATTGTTTCCTTTTGAAAAAGTAGAAATATTCCCCTTTGCATATCCTTTTAGAGTACTCTTATATTAGTGTTAATTAAAAATATTTGTAAATCTTTTAAATTAATATATATAGTCTAACAGTTCGTAACCCTTTTTTGTTAGTATGATGATTCAGTATAAAATTCAAGCAGTTAATCAGTGTGAAAACTCAACATTTTGATTCTTTATTTCTTAAAAAGAATTTATAGTGTTGAGAGACAAAATTTAAAATGTCAGCTTCTCTTTCTTTGTTTCTTGATTTGAAATCAAAATCTATGATGAAATATCACAACTTCGTGTAAAATAGATGTTATTTTCTGAACATTTTAAAAGGTAGAACACTTCAGAAGTAAAAGTAGTGAGAGCACTACCTGCTGGAACAGTTATGAGATTTATTTATCAAAAATATACTTCACTGAAGCTCAGTAATTTAGGGCATGTGGAACTAACAACAGCTTAGGTCAGGTCCTGCCTCCTGATATGGGCAGGAATTTTTAAAGGCAACTTGCCACCTTCTTCATCTAAGGATTTGCCTTGGTAGGAACAGCAGCATCTGGACCTTATGAGGCTCTCATAATTAACTTAATAACATCTACTTTATGTTAAACAAATTCTTCCTCATTACTTAAGTATAGCTTGCAACTTGTAGTCATGCATTAAGATCATCTCATGTAAATATAACCCTCTGGAAGCTAGGCATCCAGTTTCAAATAGTCATCTAAATTCTTTTTGTAGTCAGCAGAAAGAGGCATGAGGCACTTCCAGAGGAAAATTTAGCTTGTTGCAAGATAGATCAATGATCTTTGGAACAAATTTCTCTCTAGATATTTCTCTTTTTGGCTTAATAGGGAGTCCAGATAAGCAAAATAACCTAGATGCCCTGTTTTCACATGGCTATCTTTAAGACAAATCTCACCTTCATTAACAAGAGCAGCTTCTGTTTTACAACTCTTTTCTCTCACTTCACTAACCTGAAGTTAGTGACCCAAGTGAGCAGGCACCCTGTCTTCCTTATAGGACATTAACAAATGGAGACTGCAGCTACGCTAGTAAATGAAATCAAAAGTGAACCACTTTCTGGTCTATCCTACCTTGCACTCACAGCCATTAATTTGTCTCTTAAAACAAACCAGCTGTATCCAGACTACATTAGTGCAAAACTTTACTAACCTCAGACTGTGTCAGAATGAAGTCCAACAGAGCAGTGAATAGACTAGGCTCAATCACACCTTTCAATCTAATGGCCTGGGTGATTGTGGAACATTTTTTTTTCATCTGTGCCTTGACCAGTTTAGTCAACTGGTATCACATGTACCCAATATTACAGGCCTCTCTGGCATGGCTCTGTTGGATATGAACTTTTTGTGCAAAATTACGCAATGTTTCTGGAATTCATTAGTGTAATAGAGAATGCTCTGGAGATACTGTTTGCTGTGATCTTTACAAGAAAGTCAGCAATGCAAGGTAAATTTCATCTTGTCACCACTGCTCACCATGCTGATTGCCTTGTGCTTGTGCTCCTTCTCTTGTGCTCCTGCCAACTCTTTATCACATTTACCTGTTGTCACCCTCCTTGAACTTCATATATATTTTGCAAGATTTAAAGAACAGGAACCTCTTTTTCTGTGTGTGTGACTGTGCTCTGTAATCCCTAACCAAATGCTGGAAGGTTATTCAACATTATTTATTGATAAAAGGCTTTACAGAGAACATAATAAAAATAAGCAAATAAATAAATACATTAAAACAAACAAACAGGAGTGATTTGCACATAGGCAGGTTGGAAAATGATAGGATTTAGGTCTTTAGGTGTTTTTTCCTATTTGGGACATTTTCCTGAGCTACTGAATATGAAATTTTTTTTAATTAATGCTTTGTTTTCAGTAGTTAACTGAAATTACAGGATTTCAAATAATTTGTAAGACTGAAGCCTGTATCTAGTAAAATGAATGGAGTCTTCATCCTTGCTGAAATGGGTTCAATATACCACCATAAAAGGTGGGAGATATTTTACCTGTGAGAATATTGTCTCTACACATCTGTTAAAAGTGTTAATTTTTGTTTTGCAGACACAGTGATATCTACATTCCTCCTCAAGGCAAACTTTTTTCCATTCATTGCTTGTTGCTTTGTACCTTTTCTTCTTTTCTTTTTAACTCAGCTTTTTTGAAACAACAGACTAGTCTCCCAAGTAAATCTGGAAGGAAGAGGACCCATGGGTCAGATGCACACCCTTGACTTCCTGCAAAAGAGTTCGTTAGGAAACCAAAGTAATTTGGCTAGATGGGCTAGTTGAGGGAATATTCAACCTTTAAATAAATACACAATAAAAATAGCACACTGTTACTACAGGGTTACTGGACTGTAGCAGTAAATGAACTGAATAAAATTTTATGGCTTCTTAACATGCTGAGGTTTTGCAGTGTCGTCCATCTTGTAGCCTAACAACATTTCCCAGCCTGCTATCAGTGAAACTAATAGTGCGGATGGAAATTTTATGAAAAATGAGAAATCTACGTTGGTTTTATATTATGTCAGTAGAATGAATAAAGACCGTATTTTGGCATTAATAGCTAATGGTAGAAAGTGTGGAAGGAGGGAGAAAAAAAAAGCTGCTGCATTTTCAGCTTTTGAATTGATGTTTTTTAAAGAGTTGTCTGCAATTATGATATTTGAATGTCATTATCATTAAGCTGATAAATTATTTAGTAAGAAGGTGAACAACGCAAAGAGATCATTGGTGTATTCAAGCATCTATGTTGCATTCCATAAGTCTCCTTGTGACTCCTGGACTGCTGTATTAATCACATGGATACCACAGATATGTTCTGTTATTATCTTTCACTGCAAGGTCAAAGTTTTGTTCTAACATAACATATGGGAAGGAGTTGGGGGGGGAATAAGTAACCTCAAAATTATTTATCATACTGCAGAGCAATGATAACAAAGGTTCTTTACTGACTTAAAATGGATCCTTTATGCCTCTCAAGCAGAGATGTCATAACGACCTCCATATCAGACCTCCTTAGACAACACAGCATATAAAGTGATGCACAAGAAGGAGTAAGCACAACAGTAATGGACCATCACTGAGCTGAATTCTGCTTCTAAGCAGCCGGAAGCATAGGTGTGAGAACATGCTTCAGAAAGATACTCTCTGTATGGCTTTTCTTTTCATTATATATAAAAAGACAAAACGAAACATAAACAAACAAAACCCCTAACCAAATAATACAAAAACAAAACCAAAACACAACCAAAACTTAAAATTCAGTAAAAGTTTAAGTTTGTTTTTCCAACTTGTCAAATAAGGAGGAGCAAATACAAATTTTTTTTTTAAGGAAAATCAAAGAGTTCAATTACATTCCTAGGAGTAGTGACAACATCTTGGGTAAAAACAGAACAAAACAGAACAAGCACACCCTTTGATAACATGAATAAGCTACAAGTGAGGAACACATCTATATCTGCTCAAACATTGTATCTGATATATTTAAACCCAAATCTCATTGATATCAGCTGTTTTAAATACTCTTCTGAGCTTATTTGTAATATGTTTTTCCTAAGGGTTTTTCTCCTTGAACTAATTGTGTGTACTTCTTTAATGTAATCAACTGCCAGACTGATTTCTTTTAATGGAAAATAAATTCCTCTTGGTATTAATAAAATGACCAGTGTCTTATGACAGTGCTGAGTCTTGAGTATATTTTATATATATATGACATCAACATCAAATGTTGATGAATAAGAATATTGTCACTTTACATCATGGCAGAATTGAAAGATTGGTATTTTCTCTGATAACCTTATGATGCAAGTTAAAAAGATCCCAAAGGACCTTTACCAGACTTTTCTTAGTTTAAATGCTACACAAGTAATCTATGTAATTATGTATATTCCCCCTGGTAGTTAAAAGAGAGAGAAAGAGGACAAGGAAGAGAGGAAAGAGAAAGCCAGAAAGAGGAGGGAAGAAGGTATGTCCAGAGTATTATTTATTTTGTATCAGTCACTGAATTGTCCTTTCCATGTGTTTCTCTCATTAACAGCTATAGAGATGTAACAGTTTGAACAAGGACAAAAGGGAACATTAATTAACTTTAAAGTAGTCACATTATGAAACCAATTGAAATAAACCACATCTTTAGTGACTTAGAGTTGAACTCATCAATCATCAAATGGTCTCAGCCATGACTGCTTGTGAAAATCTTATCCTGTCCCTAAAATATCTTAATCCTTACTATAAATTTTTGAAAAAACATAACTTATAAGGAAACACATTTTTTAAAACAAAACTTCACCAAAATTAATTTGATCTTCAGATATATCCAATGAAGACTGTAATCCTGAAGTCTTAGTGAGCTTTATTTTATGTTCTTGTTGTCTGCAATATTTTTAAATACTTTTTTTATAAAGTTGGGTAGNCTTCATGTCATGCCACCAGCTGTGAACAAAATTCATTTGCCTCTCAAATATAGCCCCTAGGGAAGATCCCCGGAGTGGTGTGTGAAATAGAAGGTTGTAAATGTCCCAGAGATCTTATGCAATTTTAAGGCCTGTTGAAAATCAGAAGTGAAAACNGCTTTTTTTTTTTTTCATTATTTTGCAAAATCTTTGTTTGAGAATTTCAAATTTCTTTTCTTCTTTAAGGCTGGAAATGTTATTCATATCAGATTCTTAGGATTATTTTGCTTTTTCAGTTCCCAAAAGAAATATCATCTCAATAGTCTCTTTTTATTTATCATGCTTCTTTTAACTTTTATACTTAGACATTGACAACACAATTCAAGGTAATACTCAAAGCATTGCTGTTATTCTCCTGACTTCCATGTAGTGTAACAGGTACATGGGCCAAAATAAGGTCTAGGGAAAATGAATGACTTTCAAAGAGCACAAAACAAATACTATTTGCCACATCAGAAAAGCTTGTGCATAAAAGGTTGAAATATCACATGCAGCATCTGTCAAGATATTGCTAGGAGAGGTCCTATTTTTCTCCATAGAAAAATAATTTATTCAGTCAAATTTCAATACTTGTGATTATTTTCATACTGCTATTTCTTTAAATATTTATGCAGTCAGATTCTACTGCTTTTTATTTATTATTATTATTTTTAAAAGTTCTGGCTTAATAAGCCTATTTAATTACTTACCTGCAGTTCTTTATAAAATTCAAAATCCATGTCTGTTTTCTGTCTGTATGAGCAGGATTGCAACATAGTTTGAAAATTTTTAACCCTGTATTTAGTCAGGCAGGCTGACTATATGACCTCTGGAGGTCCCTTCTGTTGTGATTTATGAGAATCCATGAATCCTATTCTTGATATTTTTTTTTTTTAGGATTAGTGACCTACAAGATGTAACTTCACACAAATCAGTCCTTCTACCTTCTCCCAGCATTTCTCATTTTGCTAGTGGTCTGTTAATAATAGATCAGTTTTGAAAACCTGTATCTCTATAAAACCTATATCTCTGAAATAAAAAACATTTCTGGTACTGTAACAAGGAGGATAGAAAAAAAATATAGTAAAGGGTTAAATTTGCAAAGGGGGGAAAAAAAAAA
>VWZY01011874.1:1655-14026 GCA_013399075.1 Chloroceryle aenea | reverse complement strand
AAAAAACCCAACACAAACAAAAACCAAACAAGTAGAACAAAACAATTCTTGAAATTATGTGACTGAAATTAAGACATATGGTAAAATCTATTACCAGATAATGTATATAGCATAAAAATGAAACAAAACTATTCATCTGCTCACATTAACTGAGAACGAAGAAATTGTTTCAGGCATTGACTGTTATTGAATTTCAGTCACATAAGAAAGCACCTACAGATTACAGAGATTTCATTTGTGTTGGATATATCCAGAAATTTGATTACAAAGAATAAGCCTTTACACATGGATCTCTTTAATACAGGCCAGTGTTTTCATCTGTAACCACTCACCTAACAACTTTACTTAGGGATCATACTCTCTTTCCATAAGAGTCCTTTCAAACTTCATGACAGCACTTTTTCATATCAATGAATCTTATAAACCACAGGAGATCATATCCTTCCTATAAAAACAGTTGTTCACATCTTTTATAAAAGGCCTAAAATTTCAGATGAAAAGTTATCTCTTTTTGGCCTAGAGATTTGCTTCACCATATTAATTGGTTGATTTGGACAGTAGTCTGCCTTGTCACATCTTATATCCACAATAGAAGCATTTCACAACCTTGAAGGGAAGCCCAACAGTATCAGAAACTGTTGTGCTGAAGATCAGTGTTCAGTACACTGTTTCTAAACCATTATACCTTATGCCTCCTGTTCTGAATCGTCAGAAAAGCTAACACTGTAGTGTTCCCTTTCTCACTCTTAAAGTCAGAGTAAGAGGCTGGTTGATCAATGATTACAGACAGTTTCCCGCTAGAGAGATATTATCAATATCTCTATGTACTGAAAACAATAGCTAGAGTCTTTTTCTCAAACTGTGCATAATTTTGTTTAGCAGTCATTTAAGATCCTGGTGCATAAACAGTGAGCTTGTTTCCTTGCTAATGTATAGTAAAAATAGTTGCTAGCAGTTCAATCAGATATACACACTGAGGCTCTGCAGAGCAAGGAGCTTTCTACTGAACACTTGTTGAAGCAGGGAAGGAACAGCTGTGAGCTGCAGCAAGGTGGAGAAAGTCCTCAGGGAAGAGAGTGACACATGTGAACGTAACAGAATGACCTGAGAAGACCACCTTTTATGTGTGTATCTGTTATTCTGTATCACTTTGACAGTGTAAGGGTGAATTCAAAGGTGGGTAAGTCCCTCCAACACGAGACAAAAAGGAACTGCATTAGCCAGTAAGGCAGAAAGGAGATGCTCCTCCTGTGTTCATCTCCTGGGAAAGCTGCGTAGGGGAGCTGGGATAAGGTAAGGGAAAGGCTGTCATGGTGGCTGGGATACAAGTTCTAGGCTTAGCAATTCAAAAGCTGCCCTTTGTCAAACGCTGTCATTCATCATTTATTTACTTTTGAATATTTCACTGATGTTCAGAATCTTTATATGAATAGATACTGCTTTTGAATATGATGAGGCTTAGAGGTAGATTTTTGAAGTTATCAGAAATAACAGCTTAAATAAGAATATCTGGTAATGGAATACAAATGTGAAGAAGAGTCCACAGGCTCCCTTTCATTCTATATTTCAAAATAACAGTCAAGCACACGTGATGGAATTATGTAAACTCATGACAATGAGCACTATTAGTGCACCAGTAGATATAGTCATTGGTTGACTGCAGAACCTTACTGAAAACAGGCAGTGAAGGACTGATGCTAGCACTTCTGCCACAGGGCTTTTAAGGTGGCTATCAGGACCAGCAGACAATGGAGGACAGGTTCTAAAAGATAATAGCTTTCCTCATTAACAATATTGATTGATTATTACTGACTTTCTTAAGGCTTCTTAGTATCCCCTTGTAATACTAAGTGCCTATATGTTATTTTTTAGAAAATACTTTTTTTCAGAATCAGAACATTGTTTTTAAGGAACAAACATGTCCAAGCAGCTTCCTAGACAAAAAAAAATCAAAATTAATATTCATACTCTAATTATTTCTTCAGCTTTCAATACAGACCCTAAAATACTTGTGTACAGCCTTTTGTTTTGGTAACACATGAGAATAATGAAATAAGAATTTAGTAAATTCTTTTCCAGCTGAATTAATTGTGTAATGTAAATTATGTTTTTATTGTCATTAGAATGATGTTCTTCTGCTTAATGCTTTCTACTGATGAATCTCAACAGTCTTGAGTCCATACCAGTACCTAAGGGACCTTCATATACATTTGTCCCAGTCTCATATATTTTTTAGTCTTGGGATTTTACTGGTAGACAGTGGCAAAAATTGACAGTTGCAGGAATGGAAGCAGTTAAAGTATGAATTGCAGTAGTTTAACAAAAGAAAACGTCTTTGCTAAATCTGCTCTCAGGGTTTAGGACTGGAGTCTAAGCAAGTAGTCATTTAAGGGTTTGAGATATTCAGTAGAGAACACTGACCATTATAAACCAGGATTTTCAAAAACAATGGTGCATATTTATGTCAAGATTTCAAATTTTAATACTTTTCTAAAATGAATAAACAGTTTAGTGTGGGAACATATTGAATAAACAGCAGGAAAACATTGTACAAAAATTTTGTCTATAATCTTAAATAATATTTTTTACCTTGAATGCTGTAACAGTTAACCCTAGACTTCAAGGAACAACAGATAGTGTCAGCATTCCCACTTTAAAAAAATAAGACACAGAAAAATATCTTACTGCAGAAGAATTATCATAGCACTGCTGGAGCCTGGAAAAGTTTATGTATTATAAAAGTAAAACTAAACTGATTTTTCCATCATTTACATGAGATATTTTGACACAAAATTTAAACAAAAGATGAAAGATGAAACTGCAGCTCCATACTGGGGTATATAAACATAAATGTAGCCTTTGAGATACATGAATTTACCCTCTGGCTTGCATGATAAGGTCTTATACTTAGCTAAAGCATAGTATCCAATCCTGAGCGCTGCACTTCAGAGATTGAACTGGAAAGTACACACAGGAAAGCGGTGATCAGAGGTCCAGAAACAAGCTATGAGGAAAGATCAAAATAATTGGGGTCATTTTGCTTGAGTAGAGAAGACTGACGGAGTAATAGATAACATCCTTCAAATATGTAAATGCCTGCTTAAAAAAAAATGGGGAAAAAATATTTTCCAAGTCCATAATTATGTATTATGGACTTAAATTGCATAAAGATACACAATGAATTTAAGGAAAATCTTAACACAATTTCACATGTTGAGGGTATGTGGAATAGTTTACCTGAAAATTTGTAGGCTAGCCAGAATGAGAGGACTTCAACAACATATTTCTTAGGAATGACACTGACAGAATTTAACACCAAGACATGAGATAGATAAACTGTCTGACATGCTTACTTTTTCTAGGCCTTGTTTCTGTGCACTTTTTGACTATTTCTGTAAAATTTTCTGTGCAAAATTGATATATTTCTGCACAATGCCTATATTTTCTGTGAAAGTCCTGAAGTAGTCATGGCAAACCCTCCCCCCTCCAAATGAAATACTGTAGAGATGGAACATGATACATTTTTTATGAGCTATATCTATAACATGATCTTGTTACCCATCTCTAATAGCTCAAGGAGTGAGATGGTAGGTCTTTTCCAATTTCAGGTTTCTAGAAATACCACATTTTATCAGAATACCACTTTTAAATCCATGTCACTAAGACCACACTAAGTGGCAGAGTCTGAAAAACTAGCACCTTATTTTTAAAATTGCTTTGCATGATAGTTCTGTGGTGGACCTATTCAGGTTTAATTAGATGCTATTTTACATGGTGTAAACTCAGTCCTTGAAATTAAAGATGTTTTTGTCCTACGTATTTCACTTACAGATTCTACCTTTCATGATAAAGTTTATCCATCAAACTGGACACAAATGATGGTATTCTTTGATTTTTGTCAGAAAATCTCATCTGGTAGCTTTTTCATCCTGCATTAGTTGTTTTTAGAATGACATCTAGGACAGATACTGAAATTTTGAATTTTGTTCTACAATATTTCTTATAGAGGTCTTCATGTTGCTATAGTGTTTAAATAATATTGACCTTCTAAGAAAAAATAATAAAAAACCCCAACCAAACAATTAAAGCCCAACACTTTATTTTTTTTCTAACCTACTCTAGGAACTTGTCAGATTTTTCACTTAGTCCTCACATATGTCATTTCACATAGTATTTTGATATTTTTCCATATACAATATTTTAATGAATTAAAAATATAGACCTGAGTTTTATACCAGTTTTAATCTTTTCAAATCCACATTAGCAACTCAGTCTGTGCTGCTGTGGTTTCTTTTTCAGCAAATACAAATCTGTCACTGATGTTCAGCCTCACACAAGTTTTGCAACAGCTTTTTTATATAGTAAGTATTGCTAATTGTCAAGACGCTTGAGTGATGATTGCAATGCACGATTTCTGGGTTATTTTTTCTTAAGGTTTTCATCCTCCCATTTTGTTTGCTGCTCATGAATATAAATTAATCAAAGTTGAAACTTTGTAATTACAACATAAACTACGTATTCAGTTTGCTTCATATCTTTTTTTTCAGAACCAATTGCTTGATTACTTAACTAGATTAATCTTAAAATGAAAAAAAAAAAAAAAAAGGTTATTAAAAGAGAAAAAGAAAAATAAGAAAAAAGAAATTTCTATCAAATACACACATAAATAAACACATAAATCATTACATTTACATTTTCTTGGCATTTTTTTCATTCTTTCATTTTATAATATGCCCAGACTGCATAGAAAAAAGCTTGCATTTTTCATGCTTTTTGGCTTTTGGATGAATACATTCAAAACTGAAAAAGAAAATGTAATACGGGGATACCTTTAGAAGCCATTTTCAATTAACTTATTTTTTCACTACAGTAGATAAGTAAATATACACAGAAATAATATAAAAGAGTGGCCTTCAAAGTTACTCAAAAAAATACACCATCTCTTCAGAAAAAAGATTTCTTACTCCAACTTTCATGTTCTGACTTTCTCATTCTTAAAGGTTTTCTGTGTCTCCTTAAATCAATAAAACTTAGATTTTGCTTTTTAATGTCTCCTAAGAGGGAGCTGTAGTTCCAAGCAGTCACAAGCAAAGTCCTCTCACAACTTTTTAATTCTTCACTTCCTCCTTTCCTTATGATTTCACTTTGACTCTTTATGGCTTTGATGTTTAGGATCCAAAGCCAAGTTTCCAGTGAAATTGAGGAAGTGATAAATTTTACGTCATTTTGAGTATCTACATTGAGCACATACTTCTGAGCTAGGCAGCTTAAGCTCCACTTAAAGTCAGCAAAGAAAAACAGACACTCCAAAGATAAAATTCTTCTCACATATTTAGACCTATTTTAAGATGAGACAAACTGAGATTTAGAAACACCAGTTTTGGTCAAAACAATTCCATCTCTGGGTGTTATTCAATCAGCTTCATGAGAACAATTCACTGGCTTGTACTGTGGTTACTAGGAAACTAATTGGTATAAGTCATGCAGTGTTGGGAACTATTTAGCTAGCCCAAAGAAAGTGCCACTATTTAACTATATTATGCAAACCTCCCAATGCCCATATTATACTGAAAATCAATTATTTTTCCCCTCCTTTGTTGTACATTTTATTAAGGTATATTTTCTCTCTATGACAATTCAGGATGTTACACAATGTGAAATTGATAGGAAAAATTTTTATTTGACCATTTTCAGTTTAGAATCTGTAACAAATGAAACATCTTACCAGGATAAACAAAACAAAAACAAAAACAAAAAATCCCACCAAAGTCAAGCAACAACTTTACTCAATAAGATATATTTTCTATACTATACTGGTTATATATTTCACTATACTGAGTAAATGTTCAAGTCCATCTACATAAACTGTTTCCCAGTTCTAATCATTGTAGTTATATCAGTGAATTATCTTAATTTTTTTTTTAAAAAAGGAAAAATGTGTCATGCAAGAAAATACATAATTCCTAATTACCTTTTTACATGGTAAAAGTTAATTTATTGGTTTGTTTGTTTATTTTGATGGTCATACCAAGGTTATATTCATCTCACCTAACATTAACCACATATCTAATAAATGTTGGGAGTACAGACCGCCTTGGTAGTCTATAGAAAGAACATCCAAAGTGTGATTTATCTACATGTAGACAGATATCTGAGATAACTATTGAGATGAATTGCCCTTCCCTGTATCTGGCTAAACTTGATAAGATTAATATGATTCTCAGTCTTGCTATAATGTTGCACAACTTTAGGTTTCTTCACTGAAAGTGGCAGACTTTCATCCACTTGAAGGAAATTCCTATATAAATAGAGTGACCTCTGATTCTCTTAATTTTCATTGAAGTAGTTTCATGTATTTGATTTGTGTTTACTGAAGATATACACTGATAAAACTAAGAGGAAAATATGGTACAAGTTGTTCTTAAGCTTGCAAATTCAAAGTTTCCAAAGGTAAAATAATTTTAAAAGGTAGTGAAAAAGAACATTACTCTGTTGAGGGAAGCAGGTCTATGCTGATTTACATCACCCTGACAATCATTCAGTGTCTGTATGTGGGAATGGATAAAAAGGATAATGAGTAGTCTCTTTTTTTCAGTATTTTTAAAACAAAACTAAACAAAACAGGGCTTTCTAAAAGATATTTCTCTGGGATTTCTTCAATCGATATTTACAAGATTCCCATGAAATAGATAAGGCCTGAAACAATATATTCAGGGCCTTGTCAAACAAGTCAAATATGTCTGTAATTCACACTAGGAGGAATGTTCTGGGTATTAAATTATCCACAGGCTGTAGTTGAACATAGTTGAACAATTCAATACTCAATCTGCTAAAAGCTGAAGGAAATAAAAATCACAGAAGGAATTCTGGTCTGAAAAAATATTTTCTTTCTAATTTCTGATTTATGGTGACAGTTCATCTTACATCATGTCATATTAATGTAAAGCAACAAACTTGTTTAACAAAAGGAGAGGGTAAAGTAGAAGAAAAAAAAAAATGTTCAGAGGAATTCTTCTCAAGCAGATTCTTATGCTATCCGTCTGGGCAGTGCACAGTCAATCCAGATTTAGCATGCAGGTGGAGACAGAGCAGATGAGTAAGTGTACCCTCTTTACTTGAGGAACTGG
Organism: Chloroceryle aenea; assembly: GCA_013399075.1. Lineage (NCBI taxonomy): Eukaryota > Metazoa > Chordata > Aves > Coraciiformes > Cerylidae > Chloroceryle > Chloroceryle aenea. The sequence continues at coordinate 6,899 of VWZY01011874.1, read as the reverse complement.
CAGGCGTTGTGGTTCAACAGCCATCTGACTTATGTTTTAAGTAGGTTACCATGTCTATAATGTACAAAGAGAAAATATAGGCAGCAGAATGAACGAGCTAAGCATCTGGTTTACATCACTAACTGGAGCTGTGTTTCTTCAGGTAGTCTGAAAAAGTAACCAGAGAGAAGAACAAACCTCCACTCTTTCAGATATTTCGTTGGGAACATTTGTTGACAGAACATATATTCCAAAAATCACATCATTCCTATGAAGCTCCACTGATTGGAAAAGGGAAAAAATAAGCCCCATATTCAAAAAGGGAAAGGCAGATGAGCCTGTGAACTATAAGCCAGTCAGTCTCATTTCTGTGCCTGGTAAGATCATGGAGCGGCCCCTCCTGGAGGCACTGCTGAGGCAGATGGATAACAATGAAGTGATCAGCTACAACCAATATGGCTTCACCAAGGGCAAATCATGCCTGACTAACCTGGTGGCATTCTATGTGGAGGTCACAACATCAATACATAGGGGAAGAGCAACCGGCGTCTTTTACCTGGACCTGAGTAAAGCCTTCGACACTGTCCCACGTGACATTCTGGTCTCCAAGNTCAGTGGGCTGGAGCACCTCTCCTATGAGGACAGACTGCGAGAGTTGGGGTTGTCCAGTCTGGAAAAGGGAAGGCTCCAGGGAGACTTTATTGAGGCCTTCCAGTATCTTAAGAGGGCCTGCAGGAAAGTTGGGGAGGGATTTTTAGGCTGTCAGGTTCTGATAAGACTAGAGGGAATGGATCAAAACTAGAGAGAGGTCGATTCAGGTCAGACATTAGGAAGAATTTCTTCACTGTGAGGGTGGTGAGGAACCTGAACAGGTTGCGCAGAGAGGTGTCCCTGCCCTTGGCAGGGGGGTTGGAACTATATGGTCTTTAAGGTCCCTTCCGACCCTGACAATTCTATGATTCTATGACTACTCACATTTACAGTCCAACTCATTTTGTGGGAAACTCTACGTCAACTTCAGAGAGAGTTTTAATTAAAATTTCAGCAATCACACTTAGCTCTGGAGATTTTAAAATCATGGAGTACACCTTGATGATGAAAATTTTCTGGAAATAAAGCCATAAATACTTTCAGCTGGACATCCAATATTCATGAAAAATTCTAGCAAAGTGACTATTCTTATTTAAGAAAGACTATCCCAGCACTTCTGCGAAAATCAAGACTATTCATTAACAGAACTGTGTAACTTCAATATGCTCTCTTCTCTTTAAAGTTTTTTTTTTGTGGCAGTATCTCAGTGCTGTATTAGAACAGTGCTCTGCTATGGGAAGTAGTATTTCTGGAATAAAACATAAAACTGAACACCTGATTGCCTATGCTGAATAATGATTCCAAAAAATTGTCTGAGTCATTTTCAATCAGGATGCTGTCTAGCTGTTGCTCTTCGTGCTTGCCAGCCTCCTTTTCAGCATTGACTGGAGATCTGTGTACAAATGTATAATATTTCTGAGCCATGTTTACAACACATGGAATGGAATATGCTATTAGCATTAAACAATGTTCCTGTGATTATACATAGATATAGTGGAAAGCTCAGAAGTTTTCAAAACTGGAGAGCTATGAACTGGATAAGAACTACTACACATACGTTAGTGAAGCTGAAAAGAAGATACAGCTCTGCAGAATCAGGGCAGTTGCTTCTGACATTGTGTCTCAAGGGCACAAAGGTAAAGATTTCAGAAAAAAAAGATGAAATATTATTCTTGGACAGAGATGGAGTTTTCTTTTTTAAATAGTAACTTGATATAAAGAATTGAGAAGCTTTGATTTGTTACTTTTTGTTTTGTTTTTAGTTTCATTTGGGGTTTTTTTGTCTGTGTTTTTTATTTTGTTTTGGTTTAGGTTTGTTTTTTTTTACATAACAACTCACAAAAAACCCCAAACATCTATGTAGAAGTTTTACCTATTTTTCATATGTAGTCAATAAAGCACCGTGGTCAAAATGTAGATGCTAATGTGTGCATTGTAATTTACTCATGCATCTTTCCTCTACAGTCTTTCCTTCTCTAAATATTATATTTAAAGCTGAATGAATGTGAGAATTATGCAATCATGGAATAATTTAGCTTGGAAGGGACCTCTGCTGGTTACCCGCTCCAATTTCAAATTTAGACCTAAATTCAAGGTTTACATCAACTAGCTTACAGCCTGGTCCAGTCAGGCTTTTAATATTTCAAAGGATGGATACTCCACAGCTTCTCTGATTTCATATATCATTGTTTGATCATCTTCAAGGTGGAAAAAAAAATAAAAATAGAAATGCCTAATAATCCAATGGAATATGTTGCAACTTGTAAACAGTTACTAGCTTTCCCAATCTCTTACCTTCTCTTCTCCAGGCTGAACAAACCTGAATGTTTCACTGTTTTTTCATACACCAAATGCTGCAGCACCCAAAGCATCTTGGTGGCCCTCACCTAGACTTCCTCTAGTCTGCCAACCTCTTTACTGTACTGGGTGCCAAAAAGTGGACATGGTCCTACAGATATAGTTTAATATGGAAAACAATAACCAAATCCATCAGTTTCAAACTCTATTACTTCAAACACAGGCCCATATACAGTTAGTAATATCTGCAAGGGCACACTGCTGACATGTTCAGCTTATCCACCAGGATACCAATTTTATTTTGATAAAGCTGTTTTCTATTGAGTTGGCACCCAGCCTGTACTATGTACATACTTAATGTTGCATTGTTCCAGTGGGTACTGAAATATTGCTATTATAAAGATAAATAATAGTTTCCACCCCAGCATGATCAAACCATATATACTATATCATAGAATTGTTTCACTTCTTATGGCCTTTGCCTTCCCCCCACCCTGCCCTCTCTCTCCAATCTAATGACCATAGTTATACAAAAATGTGAATTATGATTTACCAACAGGAAAGATTAAGGTATGTCTCTGGACAAAGGATTTATAGCACTTTAATCATTCTATATTAGGTGTTCAGTTTAAACTGGTCACTGAGATAGTTNGTTTCATTTGGGATTTTTTTGTCTGTGTTTTTTATTTTGTTTTGGTTTAGGTTTGTTTTTTTTTACATAACAACTCACAAAAAACCCCAAACATCTATGTAGAAGTTTTACCTATTTTTCATATGTAGTCAATAAAGCACCGTGGTCAAAATGTAGATGCTAATGTGTGCATTGTAATTTACTCATGCATCTTTCCTCTACAGTCTTTCCTTCTCTAAATATTATATTTAAAGCTGAATGAATGTGAGAATTATGCAATCATGGAATAATTTAGCTTGGAAGGGACCTCTGCTGGTTACCCGCTCCAATTTCAAATTTAGACCTAAATTCAAGGTTTACATCAACTAGCTTACAGCCTGGTCCAGTCAGGCTTTTAATATTTCAAAGGATGGATACTCCACAGCTTCTCTGATTTCATATATCATTGTTTGATCATCTTCAAGGTGGAAAAAAAAATAAAAATAGAAATGCCTAATAATCCAATGGAATATGTTGCAACTTGTAAACAGTTACTAGCTTTCCCAATCTCTTACCTTCTCTTCTCCAGGCTGAACAAACCTGAATGTTTCACTGTTTTTTCATACACCAAATGCTGCAGCACCCAAAGCATCTTGGTGGCCCTCACCTAGACTTCCTCTAGTCTGCCAACCTCTTTACTGTACTGGGTGCCAAAAAGTGGACATGGTCCTACAGATATAGTTTAATATGGAAAACAATAACCAAATCCATCAGTTTCAAACTCTATTACTTCAAACACAGGCCCATATACAGTTAGTAATATCTGCAAGGGCACACTGCTGACATGTTCAGCTTATCCACCAGGATACCAATTTTATTTTGATAAAGCTGTTTTCTATTGAGTTGGCACCCAGCCTGTACTATGTACATACTTAATGTTGCATTGTTCCAGTGGGTACTGAAATATTGCTATTATAAAGATAAATAATAGTTTCCACCCCAGCATGATCAAACCATATATACTATATCATAGAATTGTTTCACTTCTTATGGCCTTTGCCTTCCCCCCACCCTGCCCTCTCTCTCCAATCTAATGACCATAGTTATACAAAAATGTGAATTATGATTTACCAACAGGAAAGATTAAGGTATGTCTCTGGACAAAGGATTTATAGCACTTTAATCATTCTATATTAGGTGTTCAGTTTAAACTGGTCACTGAGATAGTTTTTCTCAGTGAAATTAGACATCTGAAAACAAGTGAAATAAACCCAATACATGGAAAGACACTTAACTGATAGATTATCGTTTTTGCTTAAGGATCTCATCCATTAAGGATAAAAGCAATTGACTGGAGGAGATAAATTTTAATGTGGTTTAAATAATATGTAAAGCAAAACAGATGTGAAAAACCAAATCAAACCAAAGTTAATAAAGTCTTTTATAAAGGCAAAAGCTTTAATAAGTTTTCCCAGTCTCATTGAATACAAAATGTAAAAAATAAAAACTGAGGTAGAATTACTACATCACCTGCAAGATCTTCCTGAGCTTGCATTTTCATGTGGTTAAGTAATTAAACTGTCCTTTCTTGGCTTTTGTATTCTGAGAAACCAAGGATATGAAATTCTCCCCAGTTGTGGATTCTGTGACCTCCACATTTTGAACAATGCCTGAAGTGAGTTTGGCATGGTAACTGCTGCAGTTTTCCCTTCTCAATAGCCACTTTGCAGCACCTATATCCCAGATGAATAGCCAGCTTGATCAGTTTTTTCCTCCCTTCTCTTGATAAATGTTTCCCCTTTTCCACTTGGCTGGCAGAAAGATGACCATTAAATGTTCATTTGTTTAAGCTAACAGACTGTGGTCATCTGCTCCCCTGGGAAGGCAGGAATCCAAACAGGTCTAAAATGGCATCATTTAGGAACACAATCAATTCATTATCTTTTTCATAAAGTTCGCATGTGCGCACATTAATCATAATGGAGTGGCACTGGACAGAAAGTTCTTACCTAAGCAAGTTCAGTGCTGCAGCATCTCTTTATCGTTTAACTGTCTCTTGCATTTAGGCTTTTATTGTCTGCTCATTCAGCTGTTGTTTTATGAGAGCTAGTGTATCTTTTGTATACACCCACAACCTCCAGTGAACCTTCATGCAATGGGCTCCACATGGGTTGGACCATTCTGCATGCAGTATGTAGCTGTAGAAATGAATGCTATGTCATTCTGTATTTTTCTTCTACTCCTATGTTAAAAAAAAAAAACAAAAC
>VWZY01011873.1:173839-185165 GCA_013399075.1 Chloroceryle aenea | reverse complement strand
CCATCTCACCTGACACTGTTGCCCTACTGAGGACATCTGCTTCAGAAATCTCCAGGAGCTGTGCAGGTGACATCTGAACCCCAGTAGAATAGGAATAAAAGATACTTCTGGTGTCCACGGGACCTCACTTGGTCCCAGGAGTGTCAGACCCTTGGATCTTTGCTGGGAATTTTGCCAGAGCAAGGTGGCGTGGGCTTGGGTCCACACCAGCCAAAAGCAGCAGTGGCCTCNTCTCCAGACCATTTAATGAGAAATTCATTATGTTTACAACCAAAATCCAGTCAATATTGTCCTTAACATACTAATGTTTTGTCCACCTACTTACCTTTTGCTTGTGGCTCAAGGACAACCCAGACTCATCTGATTTTCCTCTTGAGTCTCATTTGCTGATATGACCCCACATGCCTGGGAAGGGGTCTCCCTCCTGGCAGACCCCACATGCCCTGGGGCAAGGTTTTAAGCCCATTTGTGTACTCTAGATGAGACATTTGGGGATGACCTCACGAGGTGCTTCAGACTTCTGCATGTCAGGAATGCAGGTAGCAGGCATGGTTGAGAAAAATATCAAGGTAGAGGTGTGTGATGGCCTGAGCTCCAGGGAGATGGTTTCTACCTCCTTTTGGAGCACTCCAGAGGGCCATTTCTCAGGCTGGAGTGCCACATATGGTAGATCTGTGATGACAGTGGAATGTTTCAGGTCTCCCCACTCTCTGTTTTCATGTTTGGGTAAGGAGAAGCCACTGCCTGGCATCTCCCATCGGGGACAAGAAGACATGATGCTCATCTTGATGGAAGGAAATGTCCGTGAATGATCGTGTTTGCAACCATCTGAGGGAAAAAAAGATCCCACTCATCTCCTCTTTCATCATTTACAGATGCCTTATGCACAGTTTCAAAAGACTGGCTAGGGATTACTCCATCTTCTCTTCAGCCAGGCTGAAGTTTAGATGTGTGGCTATTTGAGGGAGAAAAAAATGGAGAAAACACCAAGGTTTTTTTGTGAGTGACCACCCAAGAACTGGTGCAAGATTCTGTGTTTCTTGAAGAAGTTTTCTTCTTGAAACATCACTGTAAAGGGAGGTGCAGGGTGTGTTGCAGGTGCTGAACACCCCACATTGCCTCCTGGTGCTGCAGCACGAGCGTGTTTGGATTGTCCCTCAAGGATCATTGGAAACGGGGCTCACGAGAACCAATTAATTAAACCCTTGCATGACACAGATGAATTAGACTGGCCCAAATCAATAGCATTAATGAAATGTCATTTACTCAAAAGCCACCCCTCAAGCAAAGCATGCTGGTGATCCTGTCCCTTTGTTGGGAGCAGAGCATTATCAGACAGAACATTGCTTGACGGGCAGGATATCATCAGATGTGGAGAGCATCACTGGATGTGCAGAGCATCACCAGATGGACAGAGTGTCATCGGATGGGCAGAACATCTCCAGACAGGCAGAACATCACTGGATGAGCAGAGCACCATCAGAGGTGGAGAGCATCACTGGATGGGCAGAACATCGCTGGATGGGCAGAGTATCACTGGACAGGCAGAATATAGCTGCACCACTGCCATCATGATGTTGCAAAAGAGCAAACTTTGGCTGTGCTCCCTTTTTCAAAAGCAACTATGTAAAGGTCACAGAGGAGGAGATGAAACTAGGAGTTGTAATAAGGAAGGAGAAATAAAAAATAATGACAGAAATAAATTGTCATAAGAGGGGATACAGTTATGATTTATTGTGATATTCTACAAATTTGGAGGTGATTAAAAGCCACCTAAAATTCACATTAACAAGTCACATAAAAATGGAATTAAACTAGTGGGCATAATGTGGCAGGGTATAAAGAAAAATCATGACAGAAATAAATTGACAGAAGAATGATACTATTCAAGTTTTACTCTGTCGCGTCACACTGACAGGAGACTAGTATTTTAATTTCAGAGTTGTGGTTGAGTTTTTGGAGTTCATTAAAGGCCCACATTAAGAATCTCATAAAAGTGAGAAGAAATTAGTGACCATAATGTGGCAGAGGAAATAAAGAAACAATAATGACAGAAATAAATTGACAGAAGAATGATACACTTAATGTTTCACTCTGACACCCTCTATTAATAGGCCGCTGCAAGCTGGAGCAAATGTCATTCATATTTTAGCCAAAGTATACCACTAATTAGGCTGGCTTTCTGCACTGGAATTAAATTTGAGATCCCTCACCTTTAGAGTGGGATCATTTGAATTCGAAAGAAAAGAGCTGGTGACAGAAAAAAAAACTTTCTGCTCGGGCTCTTCTAATGAGATAAAATTCCCCCTTCTCCCCATTTCCTAGCTATAATTGCTGATTATGTTGTTACACAGGAGCGGCTCTCCGCTCTCTCCTCCCCATCATTATGATTTAGTCTGGCATATCGGGGTGCTTCAAACACGGACTGAAGTGGTTTGAGTCTAATTTAGCACTCATTTAGGCCGCAGGTACCGACGAAGGTAAACACCGCATTGTTATAATTAATTACCCCTTAGGCCTAGCCAGGCCAGCTCTGTTTCAGCTGACCCTTATAATAATAAGGCTTAGGGGCATATTGTATTTCTTTTGACAGATTAATTAGAAATTCAGCCGTGGAGGTACAAAGCAACTCTGTCATGAATATTTAAATGGACTGACACAAAAAATCATGAAAGGGCTGCTGAACTACATGACAGACAGGGGATATTAGCCAAGTGATTCTAATCAATAATCTCTTGATCTCTTACATATTAATACACTGCCTGCTGTTATTAAGCTCCATAATAAGGAAGGGGAGAGAAAGTTAGTGTAGCTCTGCTGTAGGGCTCGCCGGGCCCCCAGTGTATACACTAACTGACGGAGAAAATGCACAGAGGAGCCGAGCCTCAGCCTCTTCAATCTCATCCAATCTTAAGGAATGGCAGCTCTGAGCATCGCCGGCCGGATAATTATTGGCCCTGACAAGGTGAAGGCGTTTGCAGGCAAATGAGATGGGAAGTAGGATAAGTCCCCAGACCACCCAGCGCAGGGCACGCTCAAAACCAACCGCGCGCTACCGCTCAGGCTTGTATTTGCTTTAGCAGGGGAAATATGGGAATCACAGCGCTTTTGAGTCGTGTTGAAGGGTCAGTGACAGTCGAACACCGGGAGCTTGCTGTTACTGTTGTTAATGTTAACTTTAACACCAAGTCAACTGGATTTACCCCCGGTCCCTTTGCTCATCTCCTATAACATCAAGGCCACCGAATGAATTAAGCAGTGTAGTAGAGCTGAATATCATCTAAATTCATTACAGCCAGTTCCTCCTGTAAATGGGGGAGGAAGCTCCGTGCGTTGCTCTGGAAATGTGCCGCCGCCTCCACATCACCAAAGACTTTCTTTGTGCTGCACGGGCTCAGGGTTGGGTAGAGAGTTAGCTGCAGCAACGCGACAGTGCCGGATAAAGGGGGTTAGTGTAATGAGAACTGTAAGTATTCGCAGAGCTAATATGTTCTGTTATCTCCAAAAAAAAAAATAAAAAATGATCCCTACAATATGCTCGTGTGGTGCAAAAGAAAGGGCTCAGCTGGAGAGGGAACTGGACCGGCTCCAGTATCTGGCTAAACAACTTAAAAATAAAAATAAAAAATTAAAAAAATAAAAAGATTCAATGACAGGAGCAGAGAGTGATTATTAACATATTTAAATCACATGCACACAATACTCAGATGGGATTATAGGGACAATGTTCAGCTTTTAAAAAAATAACTCCATAGCCAAAATATTAGATATACTTTGGTTTTTATTTCTTTTTTTTTCCCTTTTTCTTGTCATTTTGATTTGAGCCTGTTTTGATTTGAACCCGTACATCCTGGTGTTGGTGCACCCTGATGGTTCCCTGCAGCCTTGTCCATCCACACTCTGAGGATGCAGTAGCCTGGATGAGGACAGGAGGAGACAATTGGGATGCAGAGCTGGATTTACCTCAGCACAGAAAACCCTAATAAGGTTTGTAGGACTCGCAGTGAGTTTGCCTGGTTTCTGCAGGATGGATGAAAGGAGGAGAGGTTTGGAGGACATATCTTTCTATATGGGACATATTTGATGCCACCTGACTCCCATGGCCCTAATGTCCCACTTCTAACAAGTCCAGAGAGTGATATCACAAACCTATTAGCCCCAAATAATTCATTCCATGTTTCTACCCTTAATTTATTCTGATTGAGTATCTCTAAGCTATCTACAAGAAAACAAAACAACAGATTTAAGTGAAAAAACAGTGGGAATAGGTTAATGAGCAACCCCAAAATAGCTAAGACCCCTGTGCCACCAGAATAAAACTTGTCAAACCATGAAACATTTTCTGATCAGGTGGGAACCATCCTGGAATTGGGGGTAGCTCTAGGAGGTTGCCCTGGATGCCACCACTGCTTGTCTCACCTGAAGGTGCTGCAGAAGGCACAGAAAATGTTTGCGTGAGGACAGGGTTGAGGTTTGAGGTAGAAGGGAATCGTGTCCAGCTGTTTAGCAAGCTGTGGCAAGATGTTACTTCATGTTGTGATTGCACATTGAATGGCTTCCTAAACACTGTTTCAAAAATCATACGTCTGTGGGCACGGTGCCATCATATTATGAGTAAAAAAACCCTGTCCCATTTACAGGCCTCATCTGGTGAAGGCTTCGCCGCTTTGAGCAAACTCAGTAAATGGTTTGGGTTTTGCAGGAACACTAAGTTAAAAATACATCAATCTTAAAAGTGCATTTATGCTTAAAAAAACCTACCCTGAATTTATCAACACTTATATTTGCAGGTCACACTTTACTTGCACTTATAAGTTTAAGTCTAACCCTTCTCATTACTTCAATGCCGCGTTTAAACCTCTAATGCATATTTAAGTGGTAGTATTAAAAAACAGCGTGTCAACTGCCATTGATGTGCGATGTAGGGCACTGACCCTCTGAACACATTATCATGTCATTGGACCCATTAACTGCAGCCATTTCTGTTGCTCTTAATTGGGTTGTGCGGCGTGGAGCAGTTGCAAGTGGTTGCAGTTTATGCCATGAATTATAATAACAATAATATCAGTTAGTGCTGCAGAGATCTATATGGGTGCCCGATGCCTACGCTCGGTGATTGCTGAGAGCATCTCGTCTCTTCAACTCATCACCCCTCCCCTTTAAAGGTAATAGGGGTTTAATTTATGAGGTCAGAATCAGCTTGTGGTCACTCTTCTGCCTATGTCTCTTAATTAAACGGAGTGTCTCCTTCCAAAGCAGTGTTTCTGGGATGGTTCTGCTCGTGAAATAATGTGCTGTTCCCTGTGAATCAATTTTTTTAAGTGAAAAAGAAACCAAATACATCCTATCTGCTTTTGGGAGGAAACTGCAACTTCTTTTTCCTTTATTTTCCCCCCTTTTTTTTTTCTTCCTTTTAAAAAATTGGATGTCAGAATTCATTTGGACTATGGCCAGGGTATTTTATGGCAAGTTTCAGCAGCTGAGAATATTTGCATCTGATTTATAAAGTTTTGCAAAGCGATGTAAATGTGAGACAGAGCCTCACGACGGTGGCACTGCCTGCCATGCTGTTACAATTAAAGGCTGGCCCACACCGAGTCCCTGGCATGGAAGTGGCCTCAACGTTGGATCTCGAGTTGTGCTTCCAGGGGCCAAACCAAACCTCTAGGTCCTAACACTCCTGAAACGTGGAGATTTCTGGAGCTGGCTCAAAATTTTATAGCCGGGATCCATTTCCAATAATTAGTACCGTTGTCTTTAAATATCAGTAGAAGTCATGATGTTTTATCATTTGCAGCTGGACATGCATCAGTACCCTTCTCACTGGTCTGGTGCTCCCAAAGAACAGATAATTAAGAACAAGGAAAACAGACTCCGAGCAAATGCCAAATTAAACGTCCAAATGCAAAGCGTGTAGTAATTGCAATAGTAACAGTGGTGCTGACAGCAACAATCATTTCTAGCCTAGCAGTTTTGTTTATAAAAATATTAGTAAAAGGTGCGGAGCTGGAAACAAATAACTTTACCTCAGCCCTTTTATTGCAAAAACATAATAAAGTGCAAGCCAAGAAGTAAATTCATTGCAAGTCATATTAAAGGTTTTGGACCAAAGTGAAGCTGTTACAAACTACATCTGTAAAAATTGTGTAATTATTATGGGTGGGTAAAATCTGGCAAGAATTATTTTCTTAAGTAAAGCGTAAAAGAGAACAGATGTGCTGTAACTGACACATTCATTTTTTGCCAGTTTCACTAATTCTGTACAAAAAGTTGATCTCATTTATCATATTATTCAATGGCTTTCAAATTAGCGAGGCAACAGTGACTTTTTTTTTTTTCTGCTGTCCCACTTTTAATGCCTGAGAAAAAGAAGGGGGGTGGGGAAGGTTGTCTCACAGAAAGAAAATTAATTTGTTTTATTGGGCACTGAAAACCCAAGTCTTTTGTCAAACGGAGAAGAAAACATATATTTGGAGGGAGAGCTAGGTCACTAGTTAAATGTCAAGGTCTGCTAAAATCAAAAGGTAGGAGGGGTGGGTGACAATGAAATCTAAGTAGAAAACCATAAATGTAAAGAAACACCACTAGTTCTGGGCTGGGGTGGAATGAGAAAAAAAGGCCAAAGACAAAGATAGGCAGCCTGGGTCTGGAAGTAATTACGGCCAAGTGAAGACAACTGAATTCCATATTACTTTGGTGGATGTCTGTAAAGGCAGTTTGGGGAGGTATTTTGGTAAGGTTTACTTTTTGGAGCTTAGCAACATAAATTTGTTGTCACTGAACTATTAAATAAAATAGACACATGTTGGCAAAGAGTACGCAGCCGAGGGATGGAACTGATTAAGGGACAGCCTATGAAATAATAGCTTAAATGGGCCCACTGCAGGATTTTAATATCCCATGACAACACTCAATTGTCAAATTCTGCTGGAGTGTCCAGGATGCTACTAAAATTAAGCCAGAAATTCCTAGATTTATTCTATTTTTTTTACAGCTAAGAACAGGAAATGCCAGTAAGCTGTGAGAATCGGAGCAAGAAACGAGAAACTGGGAAGAAAAGAGGATGGCCTAAAATTTTATGAGATTTCTGCCATTAAATCTATAACAAATGTCTTTCACCTACACACGATAAAGAGGCAATGTGGGATTTTAATTGGACTTTTGGCTTTTCTTCATTTGATTTAAACCTAGGTAGAATTTCAAACAATAACACTGGAACACCTGGTTAACACGTTAGATGATATGTATAGTTGTAAATTGTGGTTTTAATAGGTGCTCACTGGGGGATTGCAAAGGGTCCCATTGTTCGGCTTGGCAGATATTAAAAAAAGTTCATGAACTACTGGGATTTAAAACCCACTCGCATGATTTTAATATTACTCCAGTAATGTAATTTGATAATTTGACCCAACTTGCGGCCAATTTGTGGACAGAGAAATCTAATGGTCACGTTACGTGATTAAAGTACCCTGATACGGGGCTAAGCACAACGCCCGTTTGAATTTATTGCAACAGGCCAAGCTGGGGAACAGCAACAGTTACTGAAATCTGATAATCATCATATTACATGGGCATAATCAAAGAAACACGCAGAGGAAGTCTGCTTCCAAGAACAAACACAACCCACAAATACTCTGCGTGTTTCTCCGCTGCAAGAACGTCGTAGGTTAAAACCTTTTTGGCAAGTAAGCTTCCTCTTCCTTTCCAGCTCAAGAACAAGGACTCATCAGGCTTAAAAGAGACCAGTTGCTTGAAATGATTTTTTTCTTTTTAACAGCTTTAGGAAACTTAGGTTTGTTTGTGCTTTCTGAGTTTACGCTCTGACTTTAGGCTGTCTGCATAGTCAGTGGAGAAAAGATAGGATGGCCAAATGGGAAGGGTCACTGATGGAGCCAGTTTTGATCAGGAGAGCACATTTGAAGGAAATCATGGATTTTTTTCCCACTTATTGCATCATGTTTCCCATTTCAGAGAGGTTCTGGAGAGCATGAGCTTGAGAGAACTCAACCTGCTTGTGCCCCTGGGACCTGACTGGATGACTGATCCTATAACTCTACCCTCCCCAAAAGGTTGATGAGATGAGAGTGGTGTCATCATCTGGTTGAGTGGACTACCAGGTGGGTATAAAAACACATGGATGATGGGGTTGAGCACCATGGCTGGTGCTGGTGCTGTGCCTCCTGGCTAGGATCAAGTGTGGGTAGTGAAGAAGCACACTCACTTCAGGGCACCAGGTGAAAGGGAAGGCTCAGCGAGAGGGACCGCTGGCAGTAGCAGGGGTGGTCCCTCAGCAGCACCACCCTAAAGCAGGTAACACAAGGATGGGTCCTCAGCACCAGCTGCCTTTACCTAAAGACCTCATCCTGCTGCCCGCAGCTTGCTGCCCCAAAGCCTCTCATACTCAGAGCCTTTGAACTTGCCTCTGCTACCAATTTAAACAGCAGAGTTGGCAAACTGAATTCAGGCTGTGAATATCTCACCCTCCCTTTAAGAGTTGATGGTGAAGACACCTTTGAGATCCAGTTTTAAAATTACAGAGCTTGCTCTTTCTTTCCTTTTTTTTTTTTTTACATGGGGTATTTTGTCCTTCCATGCAGAGCAGTGAAGTTTCCCTCTGCTTTTCTCTTATCTGGCTGTCAGTCCCTGTGCTTCCAGCTACACCTCCCTGCCCCATTCCCTTTGTTGTATCTCTCCCATTTTATCAGATACTTGTCCTTAGTTTCTATACATTTTTGTTGGGTTTCTTGACAGAGTTAGAATAATAACCTCAACACACAAACTTTTCCCACATCTTTTCTCTTCCTGCTCCTGCTGTAACCATGCACTTTGCTTTCCTCCTCCACGTTCCCTCTCAGAAATCTTTCATAGATAACAAGACCTCCCCTAGGCCCTGATTCAGCAGAGCACTTAAGCATGTGCTTAACTTTAAATACCTTTGTAAAAGCTTTTGCTGAATCAGGATCTTGGCATTTCTCCTCATCTAACTGCTGTTCTCCCATGGTTATTTCAGTATCTGCTTACAGGAAAATCTGAGCTCCAACTTCATGGATGATGTCAGCAGGTTTTTTTGCCCCTTCTCACTGAAGTATTTAGATGCTCTCAGCACAAGAGTGAGGCAAACGGCGTGTGGGAGGTAATCCAATGCCCGTCAGGCTCCATACTCTGTTTTTATCTGTTGAAAAGTTTTGAGTGCCTCTACTGCCAGCTCAGTTCCACTGATGGCTTGTAGTGAGAAAGATGACAAACCTCCTCGAGTGCTTAAAAATGGGTGGTGGTGCATCTCAGTTTCCACTACACAATTTAGATCTGAATACCAGCCACATGGAACTGCTTGATTTTTACAGATTTGGTCCAAATGGCTGAGAAATTGCCATGCAAACACATTTATTTTATTTTTCCCTAATAAGTGCTAGGTATGGCTGTTTTAAAATAAGAGGTTATTGTCTTTAATAAACTGTTGATGCATAAATGTTTCATTCCATTTGCCACGAGGCAGCAGGGTGATGGTTCTGTAATTCCTTTTAAAAGATATTATGGACCAGTGCAAATATGATTGTACTTATTCATTGCAACTGGAGTTAGCTGTAGTCCCTACCAGTCATGCCAACCAATTCAGTCTGAATATTTCTTTGAATATTCTGCTTTTATACATCACCTTTTACTTTCAAACTGCACGTACACAGGAAGCTTTTAAGCTGCAAGGTGAGTTCTTAAGCTGCGAGGTGAGGTGGGATTTATAGAATCTTCCTCCCTCCTTCTTGTCAGAATCAGGAGGTCTGGTCTTGTGAGAAAGGCTTCCAGGGCTTTTCCCGATGGCTGCTGGAGTATGTGGAAGCCAAACTCATAAGAAAATTGATGCAACAAAATGCAGATGGAAGGACATGAGGCTCCACCAAGTTGACCTCCCATGAATGTCACCAACTATGCCACGTGATGCAAAGGGACTGTGATATTTAAAGCAGAGCAAGAAAGGACTGTTGTATTTAGCACCTCTTTCCTGCTTCGTTGTGCAAGGATCTACAGTTTGCCACTGTCCATGTTAACACCTTTCCTTTCTCTGTGCTGAAGGACTTGGAGGCAACCAAGACTGTTCAAGTCTCGGCCATAACGTCTGATGCCTGTGAGCAAAGCTGGTAGAAGAAGGAGCTCACATGTAGGTCTCTGAACACACCTCAGCAAACTGGAAAGTACAGGGTAAACACAGAGGTCCCAAATGACACTGGATGGACTTTTTTTTCTCTCCACTAAAAATTCTGTACACTTTCAAGTTAAGTAAGTGAAAGATCAACAAGTAATTTTTCCCATGTAGTAGCTTGATGAATTGTACATTCTTTTTTTCCTTCTTTTCCTGTCTCAGATGAGAGAGGAAGTTGATGTTTTCTAAAGGGTCATGTCATATGAACAAGAGAACGAACACCCTCTTATAGGATCTAGTACCTGTCTGGGCTGAATACACATTTTGGGGTAAATTGTAAAAACATATTAAAAATCTCTCTGCAAGTCCCACTCTTGCTTTGATGTGTAATGTGAACTGCTCAACTGGTAATGGTGAGGCTGTGAGTACTTGGGGCTCATTAAACCACTGTTATCAAAATACGGTGTAACTTTGCCTCAAAAACATTACATCTCTCTCTTTCTCTCCAGACTAAATCTTTTCAGCGACTAGAAAGTATTTTCTTTAATTTTGAGAATCACTTAACACGTTCAATATTTAATGAGAAGTAAATAACAATTGTTGGAAGAAGGCAATCTGGCCCAAACGTTGGGGAAGTTTGGGATTAGGCTGAAATGTACCATCTAACACCACAGGCCGTTCTCCAGCACTGAGCTTTGAACTGAAGTTTAGAAAAATAAACAGATTCCTCTTTATATTCTTGAAGGCTCAACACTGACTTAATGATTCCATGACAAGCTCAGGTCATACCACCAGGTTCATATGAATTAGTCTGTGTTTATATGGATGTGAGGAGATCTGCCCTGGTGAGGCCACCTCTGGAGCATAAGGAGAAAGTTCTTTGGTGTGAAGATGCCAGAGCTTGTCCCAGGCTGCTCAGAGAGGCTGTGGAGTCTCCTTGTCTGGAGAGATTCCCAACCCACCTGGAGCCTGCGCTGCTGGGCCCCCTGCTCTGGGTGCCCCTGCTGGGTGGAGCAGGGGTTGGCACCAGAGCATCTCCGGAGGTCCTTTGTAATCCCTACTACTCTGTGATTCTGTGTGTATTGTCCAGCAGACAGGAATAAATGAAAAACTGTCCCCAGTAGCTTGGTGAAGTTACTGAAAAGAGTCTTGTTCAAGGTTCTCAGCTACTAGAAATGAGAGTGAAAGGAT
>VWZY01011873.1:161791-172718 GCA_013399075.1 Chloroceryle aenea | reverse complement strand
CTTTTTTTTTTTTTTAATAATATCTTCATTTTAATGTGGATATTGCCTTTTCACCTGGGAGAGGGGGTCTATTGAAATTCTAATGGGAGAGCGTATTCTTTAACATGAGAATACCCAGGGCCTGCGTAGATGCGGAGCAGAATGAGAGATGGAGCATTAGCTGATTTCTCTCCCTCCAGAAAAGGGGCCTATGTGGGTCAGGGTTTGTTTTTTTTTGTTGGTTTTTTTTTTCCTTTCCTATATGCCTTCAGTTTCATAGCAACAATAATTTTAAACTTTATATTCAGCAGAGGAAAAAGGAATCCGAATGCACCTGAATTACTGTACTGTACGAGGGAATTTAATTAAGAATATACACATTAGAATTTCAGTGGGAGCGCCTATTTAATGTTACTTTATTAAGCCTTCTATCAAACCCTTTTTTATGTATATCAGTTGATATACAATTAATCTGCTCTCTTGTGAGAAAAAAATAGCACCTGAGGTGGATGAAAAGTGTCAGATTATAATAATTATAAGCAGCTGTTCACTTGGAATCACCTCTGGCCTACATGGGGGATGCTGTGAGCTACCACTTCTCACCACAGACCACCTCATTAGACTTGACCTTCCCAGCTGGGTATTTCATTTGTGTTTTTTTAATGGGTTTGTATACCGCGATTCGCAGCCCCCTCTCCAAGGCTGGCTCTTTGTTGCTGTAACAAAAGGGAGCGAAGGCAACTTTAAAAAAATCAGATAAAATATGCTGCTCCTGGATGACGACAGCACAATGCTGCTGGTGGGGTAGGTGACACCCAGTATGGGACTGGTAATGCAGAGCACATTGCTGTCTTGCTGGAGGTAAATGCATTTTTTGTAGCTTTCTGGCAGTTCTGCTCAATCTCCAAGCATTAAAACGACCCTTTTGGGTGTTTCTTCTCACGTTGCTGCTTGTCCCAAACTCTGGCATCAACCAGCGCCGAGGTGTCCCGGGTGGAGAACTGTATCCATGGAGGAGACCATCCTGCTCCCAGGCAGCGAGGGATAAAATCCTTGCTGACCAAAGTGGAGAGGAACTCAAGAGAAATTTTCTCCATGCATGGGTTTGTACATCTGCCTGTGTTTCCATGTGTAAACGTGTACGGGGACGCAGCGCTCTCACCGATGTGTTTCGGGCGCCGTATATATGTGCACATGTACATATAAAATTAAGAGATTAAAAAAGCTTCTGAACAATATATCTGGTTTCTTTTCCCCTTCCATTTATGTTTGTAATAAACTCACTCTCATACAATTAGCCTCAATTGTTTTTATATCTTCTGAGGCAATAATATAGGCAGCCTGGGGAATACAGTAGTAATCCGTATACCTGTGTTCATTTACCCAAATCACTATGGTTACAGCCAGGGCAAATTGTTTACTGTGAGAATCTTTGGAGCCCCTTTCCAGATACTAATGACCTTTCTGTTCATCCAATAACATCACAAACCAGGGAGGCTGCCCACACCATTAAAGCCAATTGCCTCTCAAGTTACTGAGGGAGTTGTGCTTTTCCTCATTTATTTTCTCTCATCTGATGTAACTCACATGCCACTTTCTTGTCTTTAAAGAAGGGGAAAAACTGTGGATTATTGATTTGCTTCCGAACAGAAGACCAACCTAAAAGCCCCAATGAATTGTCACTCATTATTGAAATTACTGAACACTAATTAAACTGGCAGCTCAAATCCCAGCAGGCCACACTCATCTGAAGCTGAAATTCAGACACTTGGACAGTGGAAGAGAGAAAGCGTTAGCAACCACCAGGATTGTAATAAGCTTTGCATTAATTTTTTGTTCCTTAAAGGCACATGCAAGGTTTGCCACAGAACGGGCAACATGCTACCTGAAGTTAGACTTGCAAGGCATTTTTCCTGGTTGCCATTTGTATCCAATGCTCCCTTCCTTGCCCAACAAACCACAGCACAGCTCTGGAGTAGGTGTAGTGCAATGCAAAGACTGACTCTGGTGATGCTGTCAGAGGAAAAGGGTTTAGCATTTAAACTGGCTGGCTGAGAGGAAACTGAGTCAGAAAATACCCATAGCTGCCTGCCTGTGATACTGCCCGAGCTTCTTGAGCAATAATAAATGTTAAGAATCATCTAGGATTCATAGATCCCAATTTATAAAAAAACATCTTTGGCCCATTTTCACAGGATGTGCAAACTATGTATAAATTATGCATGCCCATGGTTAATCAACCTCTTTTTTTTTTTGTTCCCTTGCCTGAAAAATAACCCTTCATTTGTTCAACTTCAAAGAGGGCAGAATGAGCCAAGAGAGGCCTGGGCTAAATATTCCATTTGCACTCTATTTATGAACAGGACTTTATGGTGATGCTGCTGATAGAGAGGGAAGTGAAGGAGAGAGTTGGTTTCAGTCATCCTATAGGTTTTATAGCCCATGCTATATAATAATCAAAGGGCAGGGAAAATCCAGCCACAGCTACTTGTGAGAAACGTTGGATTTTGTGTAGTTATAATCTGCTCTCTAGAATGATTGCTGCTGCTCTTAGAGGGACACACACATATTCAGCACTGCATCTAGAGTGCCCTTTATAAATATGGCTTACCATGGATGTCCATCTCACGCCAGAATTGGTTTGGAAGAAACTGCAAAGTAATTTTCACTCTTCTCTCTATATACACTAAATTTCCCAGCAGCTGGTCCTTGGGACACAAGCAGCAGAAGGTTTTTGAGTGAAAGCTGGAGAGAGAAATCTTTTAGGCAAATATCACTCGAGATGAAACACTTTGTACATTTCTGGGCAGAGCGGGGCCCTTTTCTGTCTGACAGCCACAGAAATTGAATCTTGCTGCTTACGCCGGAGGCTGGAATTGTTTCACAGGGAGCAGATCTGCCTGATGTAGGCACTGTGAGGTCCTTCCAGTAGCGGAGTGTTTTTGGAAAGTTTAAGTAAAATTATTAATGATTTAATTCTTCTAATAAAAAATTAATTGAATTTTAGAACAAAAGAATGTGCAAATATCACCCTTCTATATTTAGGGGTGGAAACTAAGCTGTGGGGAGTGACTCAGGAATGAAAATGCAAATGGCCCATTATATTCTGCTTAAGCTCTTAGTTGATGGCATCCCTTGTGTCATTCAGTTCCTCCTATCTCAACACCATGAACCCTACACTGAAAGAATTAGCAGTGGTCTTCATATGGGAAATTCCTAGATGGGACACACACTGTCCACCCTTGTTTGATGTTCACCATCACACAGGGCCCCAGGTCAGTACAAATCAAAAGGCCCCCATTTACAGAGGATGCCTTGGCCATCATTTTAAATGAAGTATGGATAGCAGAGGTCTTTAAGAAAAAAAACATCAGCCTATCAGTAGGTTTGTCCCAGCCTACATTTTGGTGTCACCTCAACAAGAAAGCAGGCTGGCTGAGGATGGTGGGGCACATCAGAACTGTGCAGACTTGTTGCTGCTGCCTCTGGACCCCAATCCTGCAAGGTGTTACCCACCCAAATGCCTGGGATCTCCACTTCATTTTGAGCCCCCAAATACCCCAGGTATGCACTTGAAGCTCTAACTCAAACCGAGCCATGCATCAGCACCTGTCCTCGGGGGCAGCTTCTTGCCATACCAGGAGCCAATTAGCAATCACATAGTCAACATCATCCAAAACCTGACCTGACTCTTTAAAATGAGGTCACTCAGCACTTATGCTCACTGCTGAGATGAATTTTGGCTTCTGCAGTGGCACACAGACAGAGGTGAGCGTTTACAATGGCTGGGCCGTGGCTTTTAACTGCTGCCATTTTATTGTATTTGGAGGAGGAGCAGCTTAACAAGCCTGCTACCAACAAACAGCACAGTTTCCAGGCATCTCTTTTGCCAGTCACGGTCAAGAGGAAAATAATTTCCATATGCTGGCCTTGTGTCTTGATTTTTATAGGGGTCAGAGGGATATTTATTCCCTAGAGAAAAGCTTAGTTTTCTTAAAAAGGAAAAAAGTCATGCTCTGTATTTCCTTAAACCCTTGTATTTAAAGCAAGAATCAGAGATTTAATTCTCCTCTTAAGTAACAATTAGGACAAGCTAATATTTATTTATTTGAAAAGACCCTCTGTAGCTTTACAACAAATGGTTAGAGCACAATGCAATCCTCCTCCATACACGAAGCATCTTTTTAATATGCCCTATCATGAAATTAATTGGACATTAAATAGCAGGAGAAAGACATATAATAAAACCTGCAGTTATCACAGTTCCCAGTGTGACAATACCCAAAGGTTTGAAGGTTTAGTTAAGCTCCAAAAGTTTAAATACTTTTCCAAACCTCGTCGGGCTAGAAAGGAGCAGGCTTTCGCCTCAGGATTCCCAGTATTCCTGTGTTTGGCCGTGGCTACGCAGCCTGTCAGAAAAGCCTTTGTTACAAACCTCTGCTAATCCCACTTGTGTCAAAACTGAGGAAATGCAGTGCTCGTGCCGCAGCAGCGCAGAGAGGGAAGTTAATCATTTGGACTTTTCAGGAAAAAAAAAAAGAAGTAATCAAAACAGGGTTTGGAATTCGTCCTATCCAAAATGTACCCTGTCCTGATTAGACTTCAGAAGAAAAGAGATTGAGCAATTTTTTTAAATTCTTTTTTAATTTTTTTTTTTACATCACTATTTGTGAAAGTGGGAAGGCTCTGTCCAAAGCTTAGGCATGCCAGCTGTGACAGAGTGCTTCAAAATCTTGAGCAGAAAGCATCTTTTGCAGGAAGAGTCAAAGATTCTTAAGTTTGTCTTTTCTCTCTTTTAATTTTCTTCCTCTTCTTTTCTTTTTTCTTTTTTTCCTTTTTCTTTTGAGGCTCCTTGGCAAGATTTAATTGGGTTTCTGCGTGTGCAAAACAAGTGAGTCCAAACTGTAAGAGGACATTGAAATGATACAAGAGGCCCCTTGAAAATCAAAGCTAGATGTCCTCATTTTCTTGCAGTATCCATGCCCTAGTTGCCTTATGTCTTCCAGAAATCCAGGATTCCTCCTGTCATTTTGGTGTGTCGGATGTATATGATCATATCTGTTGATATATGGATCATATCTTTTTGATATATGGAGCATATATTTTGATATATGGAGCACATATGATGATATATGATGTTTTATGATTCTATACAGTGTGTCAGGGGGTTCAGCCACATGGGTATGGAGAGAGAAATGAGCACCTGCAGCTCTGCAGTACCTAAACCAGATCTCCAAAAACCAAATATATATTTCAAATATATATTTTCAAATCTATATTTTTATTTTTAACAAAAACTCAGACTTTGAAAATCAAGGAGACACTTAAAATAGCTGGAAACCTAAAAAAAAAAAATCCTCTTCATAGGGAAAAACCACAACGTAGTCTTTGTATTATTCTGTGAAGATTTTGCATCTGGGCATTCCTAACTTTTCCCATTACAGCATGCACGGAGACCAGTCTGGGAGCAAAACCCTTCCTTCGAGAGCGTTACAGTTGTGCTGCAATATGGCTCTTCCCTGACTTTATTTTTGACTTCCTGTGAGAATTAAACAGATTGAAACGTACTGGGTTTGGGAGTGGAGAGATAAACGTCTTAATTAACTGCCCGGAGAACACTGTTCCTAACTGGGTTGGCAGCAGGTTGTCTCCAATGGGACTTTTGTGGTCCAGAGGCAGAGAATAAGGTATGGCAAAGATAGAATCATAGAAGTTGGGAAAGACCTTCAAGATCATTGGGTCCAACCATTAACCCAGCACTGCCAGGGCACCACTGACCCATGTCCCTCGGTGCCACATCTGTGTGTCTTTTAAACCCCTCCAGGGATATCAGTAAAGCTTCATCAAAAGCCTAAGCCAGCTGTGGTAGGAAAGAAATCTTAAGTTAAAACCCAGATATGAAAGCATGTTTGTAAGAGTATCAAAAGTCCTTTGAATGTTTGCATTGCTTTTTTTGAGGAATATCTATGTATTGGGTCCCAAATTGTTTCAGACCTTTTGATACCCCTAGTCTGATCTTTCCCAGTGTCTTTTTATAGACCAGAGATGTTAGGCAAGGAACACCTCAAAAGATAGCATGGTATGACTCAAAGACAGGTCCTGATGCTAAATGATGAAGAACCTCTTAGCTGAACAAAAGGCAACTGCCAAATATTTGCCAATTCAGAAGCACAATTCAGAATATTTCCTTTTAAAATGCTCCTCCAGCTCCTTCTTGAGACTGGTTTGGCTTGAGCCTGAAGAGGCAGTTATTTAAGCACTTGAAAGAGACTAAAGGCTCAAGTCTAATCTCAAATACTCAAATGCATATCACCAGGTATCTCCAGAAATCCATGATTGCACTTGCACATGCATGCCCAGGAGTATATATTCCAAGACACGCAGCAATGCAAACCCACGGACTGGAGATTAGAAATGAGCTGGCAACTCTTGAACTCAAATTTATATATTTTTCTTTTTCTTAAGAAAAAAAGAAATCAGTATCATGACCTTCCCAAAGAGTATAATTGTTTGATTTCAGTGCTGTGGAGAATAAATGTTGGGTGAATCACATGCATGTTAATTCTTAAAAAAATAACTCTTTCATTTGTTATTGCAATCGATTGATTTTTCTTTGGTTCCACAAATACACGTTGGAGCTTTACAGTTCAAAGCACGTGTGAAATCTTACAGGACTGTGCTGTAAAATTTGACCATCATTCATTAGTGAAGGTGAACATCAGCCTTCTTGTTGTAAAGGCACCTAAATACAATATTTTCTTATGCATCCTAAGCAGCAGGAGATAGTTATGAAATCCTCAGCACTCGTAGTTCTTTGAAATTACTCTTGATTAAAATACCCTGGCAAATCCTGGGAGTTTATGAGTTGATTTGTTGCAAGATAGAGTCAGGAAAAAGGTTCTGGTTTCCTTCTCTTTCGTCCTGACTTCAAATCAGGGTTGTGGTGTCCTTTAGCACACACTTTAATTTACTTTCTAAGCTGATGTGGGAAAGAGATATTTGTGAGCTGAGTGCAGTTTCTCCACACAGTTCCAATAGTTCCCACCTACCCTTGCCCTTGCTACATACAAAGTTAGAATATAATGTGAAAGTCTTGATCTGCCTAATATTAGCCTTGAATTTTGGATCCTCTGGAGATAAAAATAAGGGATTTTCCAGCTCAGAATGATGAATGGACTTTGCTATTTAGGAACTCTAAGCAAACTTGTGTCCCTTGTGTCATCAGTGTGTTCCAAATAAAGCTTTCAGAACGCCCGTGCAAATCTGATTTCATCAGTTCTTGTGTTATACCATGCAAAGAGAAGTTAAGTCAGGCAGCCCACAACTGGAATCTATTCTTTCCATCACTCATCTAAAGAAACATGGACTTTACAGAGTCCTGGAGATAGCAGGTACCCTTTAGTCAGCAACATCTTGCAGAGGTGCAACTTGCCAAGCACTAACAACATGAAATCTTTTGGCATGTGGCCCATCCTTGCAAGGACTGGGACAGGAGGGGATGCTCACCCAGAATGGGTACCACCTGCATTCCAGTCCCCTCCAGTATCAGCTGGCACGGCCTCCCCTCGCACAGGCCTCAAGGAGAAAATTGGGATTCCTGGCAAAACCAGTCAGAGCAAGTCTTGCTCTTGATAGGCTTGAAAAATAAGGTGTGAGGATTTTTCCACCCCTGCAAAGGGTGTTTTTCAAGGACAAGATTACTAAGAACAAAATGGGTTTCTCCAGCTTTGAGCATATTTGGCTGTTGTCTAATATTCTATTTGTTTAGCCCCTATCATGCACAAACAAACACAGAAGGTTTTCACCCTTCACATGTAGAAAAGACTTGGCTGTCATGACCAACAAGCAGTAGTGGGAAAAATAGAAGGGGAAAGAAGCTCAGATGTTGCAGCTGCAGGATCCTGTGCTTTTTCACTGCATTATTTCTGCACTTGCAGGGGGGGTTGGTTGCCTGTTGCTTGCACTGCACTGCTTTTCTTGTCTTTAACCTGGTTTCCAAGTGCAATGAGGCTTAAACAATTGAACACTCTGTAGGAGCATCTGTCGGTCTGTCAGTCCTCCCAGGAACCTTTTTAACCTGTCATACAGTTTCAACCAAATTCCACAGAAGATAATCAAATTGCTGGGACTTCTTCCTGTGGCTGCAGATTTTCTGTAGGATGAGTAAACCTTTTAGAGATACTCTAAATAGCACAGGTGCCTTTACACTCTATAGCCCACCAGTATGGCAGCAGTTGGCCTGAGGACACTACACATCCATGGTCCAAGTGAGGAGGAACATTTTTCAGTGGTTCTTATCCCTTGGCTCACTGTCTCAGGCTTGACATTGAAACAGATTTGCTGAGAATCAGCCTAGCTCGATAAATATTGTTTTGCCAACTCGTCTCAATGCTTTGCCCATTTACATAATAAAGACATTTCTAGGAACATCTTGCCCATGATTCCAGGTAGGCAGCAGATTTATCAGGAGCTTAGGACAAAGCTTCATCCCCTGTCCTGAGGGAAGGTAGCTTCCTGAATTTTGTGAGGACACAAGACAATGTTAGGGATGAGCATTTGTTGGTCCTCTTAAAAGCCTTTCATGTTGCCAGGATGAACACTTTGCAGGAGATCCCTGTGATTCTTGTGTTTCTTGCTTGATGCAGGCTGGAGATAAGAATTCTAAAGCCTTTTTATGATCTGTGGACAAATCTGGGCTAATAGCTCAACACCCTTCTTGTCTGATAAGCACTTTACAAAGTAGATCCATAGCAGCACTCACTTGATTTCTGGGCTGAATGTGAAAGAAGATGAGATCTCCCATGTTGTTATGAAACACAGAGTTTGGGGTTTAAAATAAAAGACTGATTTGTTGCCTTGTCCACTTCACAGATTTCCCTTGCACTTTGCCTGGGCTATTATGAGTGATGGGAGAATTTGTTCTCACTTGTACATGAAGTTTCCCAGACATCTGAGGATCCCTTTTATTGGACAGATGATGCTTTGCTGAGGGTTTGGTATCCATACCTCAAAAGATGTTGCATCTCATCGTGCTATGAAGGGGTGCATCAAAAAGAGCTGCCTGCAAAACTCTTGTGCATATGACATCAGAGACATGCAAACCCCAGTAAGGAGTTGGGAAAACCAGATGCAACAGTTTGGGAACCCAAGCAAAAGGGATAGATTTCTGAAATCCATGGGGCAACTATCTTTCTTAGTAACCATGACTATTACTTTAACCTGGAGCTCAAACTCAAATCCTTCTCTTCACCCTTCTCAGCCCCTTAAGTGTTACCCACTTACAGAACATGAATTTTGAGATAAACTCACGTTGCCTATAGAGAAAATGTCAGATCTGAGCAAATGTGTAGTCACAGAATAACAGAATCAGTGAATTGCTCAGGTTGGAAAAGACCTTCAAGATCATCGAGTCCAACCTCAGCTGCACTGCAGGCTCCGTTTGGTCTCTGCTTCTTCAGCATTTTGGGGGGTTCTGAGGAGTTTGGATTCTGATTTATCCATGCCCTCCTCTTTTCTCCTTTTCCTTCCTCATTTGGATACAGTGAGCTGAGTGAGGACAAGCAGCACCACTAAATGGGAGGGCCTCCTATGCCTCCAGCAACAGCAAATGTGGCCGTGCCTCTGTGATTTATTGCCGAGTCAGCATTCGTGTCGTTATTGTTAGGGGAGCTGTAACTATTTAAAGCCCCCATTTTCATATAGCTTGTCCATAAAAATTCACTCCAGGTTGGAGACATTCTCAGCAAAGGAATAGTTTAAATGAGTGGGGAAAAAAAAATCTTACCATGTTTTTGGAGGTTTTATGTCATTCTGCCGTAGGTGTTTTGAATCATACATTGTGGCTCGTGTGGTTTTTTCATGAAGGTCACATAAAAAGGGATTGAAAAGGAAAAAAAAAAACAAACAAACAAAAAAATAAGGTCAGGTAAATATTAGAAAGCATGTAAAAATGAAAGATGGGTGTAAATATTTCCTGAGTGACAATAAGAATGTTCCAAAATTGTAACGATTGAGAAAACTTTCAGAATATTCCAATTATGTTTCTTCTCTGGAAGTTAGCATTTTGCCTTTGTGTTTCAAAACCAGCAAAATGAAGTGGCAGGGCCCAAATTCAAAGTTAACTGAGATTTGTATAAAACTTTAGTAAGTTTTTTCAAGGAAATATCTCTGCATTATGGTACAGTTTGACCTGGGAACCATCTTCAAACTGCAGAGCCTCACTCTAGTCAGATAGATAACGCCATAGGGCTACATTAGATCTTAGTCTCTGAGAAAGATGTAGCACTCCATCTGTTTCCTGAATTAACCACGAGCCAGATGAAATCCAATCCTCTCTGGCCTTTCTTATCTAGTGGGGATAATAGACACGGTTCAATACATCCCATTTTATGCTGATTCAGATTTCTGGAGTGAGGCTGGGAAAGAAAAAGAAAGAAAATTTCAACCAAGATGCTGCTTTTGCCCACTTGATCTCATCACCTAAATAAGAGGAGCTGGTAGAAAATAAGTTCTGTCACTACCTTGTTAGATGAGGTGCTGAAGTCCTTTACAGATACAGCTCTAGTGTGACCATTAGATATTTAGAAGTATATAATGACACTTAAATAAATATTTAAATACATATTGCTGGCACACATAAAATCTGGGGTAATATTAAGTCTTCCTTCTGCTCCTGGAATCACACTACTTGTATCACCACCACAATAGAAGATCTTAGAATAAAGGTGCTTAGTTTTTTATCAGCAATTCAAAAGTTCTGGATGTCTTGTGTCTAATATAATGATGATATTGTTCAGCTACAGTAAGGTGTTTACCAGTTGTGTTATAGGAGCTCCAAAGCTGTCTTTGAAAAATCATCTCTCCTCATCTCTCCAGGCTACACCTCATAAGAATGGGTCTCGTACTTCTGGTCTGTCAGAAAAGCATCTGAAACCACCATGTTTTCATG
>VWZY01011873.1:146791-156791 GCA_013399075.1 Chloroceryle aenea | reverse complement strand
AGGGAAAATAATTCAAAAGTTAAAAGATTGTAGTTTATTCATACTGTGATCTCTCAGCAAAAACGTCTCAGGGATGTGTGTTTATCTTGGTCTGGGCCCACTTGAGCAGTTTTTACCCTTTGGCTTCACCTCAAGCAAAACAATATCAAGTGAGCCAAAAGTGATGATAAACACACACACACACACATAGAGAGCTCTGAAGTTTCTCCTTCCCGAGCAGGGAAAAGGCTCCACCAGCAACATGCTGGAGTTCCTCTCGTTCCCAGCACTGCCGAGTGACAGCTTTATTGTTAAATAAAACAAATTAATTGCTCCAACTGTCTTAACTAGTTGCTAGAAATGAAATTCTTCGCTTGTTTAGCTGCCAAAAATAATGACAGAAATATAAACATGTTACAAAACCGAGGGTTTCTCAGGAAAGCTAAATATAATGGGCCTAATTTTGCCCTGGGCAGATGCACTGGGGCACTTCCCAGTGACTTCTAAGAGAATTTCATGAGCGTTTTTAAAGAGGAGCATTTCCCCCACACTTGACACGTGAAGTGCACATCCCGCATCTTTATTTTCACTCTTTCTTTGCTCAACTCTGTGAGTACCTTTATGCCTTTCTCTTTGCACAAAGACCCTTCAGAATAACTTTACAGTTTACTTGTGTTCTTTACAACGATTGTCTCTCTGTGAAAGGATTTCCTATAAACCTTAGAAGGAGAAAAACTTTTTTAAGGTCACTCGGTAGAGGTGAATGTTTTGAAAAGCTTGGCTGAATTCTTGGCAATCAGAAAAATCAGATGCCCCCTCCCTTGCGCAGGCAGACGCGCGCTCGCTTTCCTGGTAAATGGACAGAATTGGGGAGCCTCTGGAGCTAGAGGAAAGGTACAGGGAACATCCTGATGAGGTAAAAGGAGGAGTAATTTAATTGTCTAACTCCTTCTGTGCTCGAGAATATCAGACAGATGGGGAGGATAAAACAAGGAGCTCAATAATTAATTTTCATGTTCCTCACTAGTGGGACCTCTTTAATCCCTGTTCCTGTGATTATAGAGAAAGGTTGGATTCTGAAGTTTCACTCATTAGCTACGTGTTGTATGAAAATACCTGTATTTTCAAAAGGAATAGTGACAAGAATGAAAAATTTCCGCTATTAAAAATATCTTGGTGTCAGGGACTTTTGTGAAAGAACAAAAACTCTCTGATTCCCTCAGATAAATAATGAAACAGATGGTTGTTGGGGGGTTAAAGGTCAAACCTTCCCTGTTGACTAAACCACAAGGTTGACTTAAAAGATTTTCTGAAGTTATTCAAGATGCAGCGCAGCAGCCTGTGTCTCCTGCCTCTTAATGAAATGAGGTGGGCTTCCTTAAAACCACCGGCGGGGGCAGGTACGTTCAAGTGGCTCATCTGAAGAAGGCTGACACCCATTCCAGCACTTCTGCAAACTGCATCCATAATAAAGGATATTGGTGAATAATTAAGAGGACTTGTCCGGGGATATTGGTTATCCAAAAGGCTAAATATTAAGATTTAATCGGCTTCCTAAGTGAACCGCTCGCTCCCTACCCAAAAAGGGAGTTGCTAAAGCCATCGTGGAAAACTGAAGTCCTGAGAAAATGATCAATAATGTCATTTGGAAAACTGGAAAGAAAACAAACACACGCTGTCTGTAGGGTTAAGCTGCTGCATTCATTAGCAGACTCCTATTAAAGGAGAAGAGGGCGTTTTTAAAGCAGCATATAAACCAACTAAAGAGGCAGATGCTCTAACTCGTATGATTCGACATAATTTTAGCACAAATTGTGCAATCACTCAAACACACAAACATTTCAAGGTAATTTTCGTAAATCCCTATTGTGATCTAATTCCTTATTAAGGGGAATAAAACAGGCTGCTGTTGTAATTCATCAGCCCTTTGCACCGCAGAGCAACTGCTGGAGTTCATTTCATGGTTTTCGTTGAAAAAAAATAGCCTTAAATTTCTGGAATTGCTAACAACAACCTTTGACTAAAGATATACTTTCATTGATTTTTATTTTTATTTTTTTTTTGCCAGAGAATTTAAAGCTAGATTAAAAAAAATAAATAAATCTAGCTACAATCTGAGAAGGAACAATCTAAGGATCAAATCCATGAGCACTATGGAATGGCCTTCAAGGTACAGCACCTAGCAGAGGACATGCCCAAGCTTCTCATGGAAGGTATTATTATGAATGATGCAGAGCAGCAATGTGTCGCTTCAAGTGCACCCAGAATTTATTACCATTGCCTTCCTAAACAAAGTCAAACATCCCTCCCTCATCTGGAGTTAGACCTGGCTTCCACAGCCTTCTCCAGACCACTTCCACAGGCTGTTGCACCTTGAGAAGTGTCCAGACCATGGGTTCCCATGAGGACAAGGTTTGGAGATTTGGTGTGTGGGATCTTGCAGGGTGCTTCAATGGTCTGGAGAAGAGAGGGTGTGGTAAACTCCTTTCATCCTATGGAAAATGTTATTATTGTAATGAAAATTTTCTGCCATGATGAAAGGCAGCCTTTCCAGAATGGTAAGGAAGAAAATTCAGTCTGATTTCCTGGAAAAATCAGTCTGATGGCCAAGAAGTGTGTAAGAGTAAAGACTATTACCCAGGGAAGCTGTGGATGCTCCATCCCTGGAACTGTTCAAGCCCAGGCTGGACAGGGCTTTGAACAACATGGTCTAGTGGGAGGTGTCCCTGCCCATGGCAGGAGGGTTGGGATGAGATGATCTTGGAAGTGCCTTCCAGCCCAAACCATTCCATGATGCAATGATTCTGTCCTCCAGGGTGGACAAAACAGCTCCTCTTGTGCAGCTCCCCCACCTCCTCCAAGCATTCTCTTCACAACAAAGCTGCTATTTCCAGTCTGTATATGGGAATTGAAGACAAATAAAGCCCATGGTGGGAAACTCCTTGTGTGGGTGTATCCACGTGTGCCCGTGAGCGTGCGAGCACATTTCTGTGTGCTTACACACTTCCTACCACCTCCTCCCCACCCCGTTACTACCACCAGTGATACTATAAATGGTCACGCCTGCAGCAGCAGTCACGTGGGTGCAATAAGTAAGACAAATAAAAACCTCTTGCATGGTAATTTACAAATAAAAGTTCATTTTCCTTTAAAGCAGGCACACAGCCGCTTGTGTGTGTGTGTGTGGAGAGGGAATTCCTTGCCAAAGAGGCAAGGGACATCGTGCCATAATTTGACCTAATTTTTGTCTAAATACAAAATGACCTGTTACGGCATCCCAGGGAGAATATGAATTAGCCCAGGTCAATAGGAGGTCAAATAGATAGGGTGCTAAAATCCCTTTACTACTTTGTAGTCTCTTATGCTAATTCAGTTCCCTTCTCTGTGATAAACAAAGCCAGTTGAAAGTAGATAGCATCACACAGTGATGGGTCCCAAAGCTACAATTTAATACAAATCTAGTAATTCCATTATACAACATATCCAGTTCATTTAGAGGCAACGAATACTTAAGAAGGTCCAGGATTGAAATACCTTAGCTGATACTTTAAAAATATAAATAAGACAGCAAAATTTCATTTGGCACATAAACCTAATAGATATGCGTGACAGAAATTCTGGCTGTCCTCTGAAATGATGCTCAAAAGCAAACTGTAGGTCCTAGGTCCTTGTGCACCAATGTCACAGGGTTTTTAGGCACATAATCAGTAGATACACGCATTAAAAAAAAAAAATCCTCATTGTTCTCTCTTTGCAAAAAGTGATATTACATGAGTCTAATGAGAATTACTGATTTAATAAAGCTGAACCTTTGGCAGTGTTTTACAGGCTGTGCTTTTCACCTTGGAATGGTTTTACAATGGTCTCCAGCCAAACCCCTCTCAAGGACGTGTAGCACCTCTGGGGCAGAGGAGAGGAGAGTGGCATTGGCCGGGAGCATGGAGACAAACTGATGCTCTTGGGAGGTGCCTCTGTGTCTCTGATATTAACAGGGATGCAGGCAGTCTGAGGCTGAGGAGGAGCCTCCTGACTCTGCTTTGCAGGTAACTGAGCAGCCTCAGAGAAATTGCCTTGCAAAGTCTCTGGGTTATTAGTTGCTACATAAAATTGGGTAGGAGGGTCGTACACGGACAATTAGAAAGACCTAGGAAAGATGCTATGAACAGCTGAAGCCTCGATGTTGCTGGCCTGTGTGCTCTCCAAGAGAGCAGGTTAGGGCAGGAAACCCCCAGACAACTTTTATGAATCATTAAAAACTGCTGAATTTCTGTCTGGTGAACAGGAGTGTGATGCTGGTTAGTAGGAAGAGAGGGAGAGAAATTGCAGAGTAGCACAGGGGAAGAGACACGTAAATCAGAGAATCACAGACTGGTCTGTGTTGGAATGGTCCTTTCAAAGTCATCTAATCCAACTCACCCTGTGGGGAGCAGGGACATCTGCAACCAGAGCAGGGTGCTCGGATCCCCATTCAACCTGACCTGGGATGGTGCCAGGGACGGGGCAGCCACCACCTCTCTAGGCAACCTGGAGCAGGTCCCACCACCCTCACGGTGAAGAATTTATTTTTCCAGTCTAAACCTCCCTCTTTTAGTTTAATACCACCACCCCTTGTCCTGTCACAACTCCTAAAAAGTCTGTCCCCATCTTTCTGACAGCCCCTTGAAGCACTGAAAGGCCACCAGAAGGTCTCCCCAGAGCCTTCTCCAGGCTGAGCACCCCCAATTCTCTCAGCCTGGCCTCCCAGCAGATTGCTTCCAGTCCTCAGATCATTTTTGTAGCCTCCTCTGGACCTGCTCCAAAAGGTTCTTGTCCTTCTTAAGCTGAGGACTGCAGAGCTGCAGTCAGCACTGCAGGGGGGTCTCACTAGAGCAAAGTAGAGAAGAAGAAAGGAGGAATGGAGAGAAAAGAAGAGAAAGGAGGAAAGGAGCAGATGTATCATGGACAGAGAGGACCATCCCAGAGGGATTATTGATGAGTGCAAGGGGCCATGTGCCAGCAGATGAGGTGCACCTCAGCCTTACATAACCAGAAAGAAGCACCTAAGCACTTTGGGGTCAATAAAGTTGACACTAGCACTGAGAAGCTGTAAAACATCATTGGGAATAACTGGTTTCCAGCATAAATACTGCCTGGTATGGCACAGGTGATGTGTTGCTCCAGGTAGCACAGGAGTGACCAGAGCCTTCAGATGGACAAACCACAGGAAAAAAGCCAAACATACCTTGCAATGAAATAACAAACCCTAAAGCATGGTCAGTAGATCGAGGTGAGACTGAATTCATACCTGTCCCAGGAGAAAAACAAGTGTGAATGCTTAGAATAAAAACCTCTACCTGCCCAAATATGAATCTGTATGGGTGCAGCTCAAGATGTGAACACAATCTCCATAAACAATTTGTGATATCTGATGGACGAGGACAACCAGAATAGTTTCCAAGCAGCAAGACTCAGCCAATCATTGAGCCTAGGGCTCAATGTACAGTATCTAATGGAAACTTTTTATTTAGAGCTTAGACTGCTATAACCAATGCTGGGCTCTGTTCATATCCACTGCTAGTTGCTAATGTTATGAGGGAGGGAGGAAATTATCCCTTTAAGATCATGGAAGAGCCAGTTGAAAGCAGCAGTTGTTAAGTGCTAAGGCTCAGGTAGCACAATGCTCACTGGGACTCAGATATGGAAAGCAGACATTTGTCAGGCTCCTCGGCTTTGAGAATTTCGTGAACTTGTCTAACATAAATTATCAAGGATTAACAATGAAAAGTGAGGTGGTTATTCAACTTCAGGCATCTAACCTGGGTGTCTAAATCAGAGACATGAGCTCATCAAGGATATTCCTGTGAAGGCAGTCTGTGCTCTCTTCCATTTTCCCAGTTGATGCTTTTTCAGGCTGCAAGAGAATTTAACCCTCCTGCTTGTGGTTTCTCTCAATTTTACCAACTTCTATCCATGGCTGGGTGTAAAAGTTCATGTGTCCTAGAGTTTTGCTTTGGATTCCAGGTTTCAGTCTGACTCTCCAGGCAGATACCTACT
Source organism: Chloroceryle aenea (assembly GCA_013399075.1). NCBI lineage: Eukaryota > Metazoa > Chordata > Aves > Coraciiformes > Cerylidae > Chloroceryle > Chloroceryle aenea. Next base: position 150,779 of record VWZY01011873.1, on the reverse strand, counting down.
AGCTAATGACCAGAGCCTTGGTCTCACTTAAAAATGACAGGTCTGAGCTTCATTAACAGGGATGCACTGGAATCTCCTTTCAGACAGTTTTGGCTGAGATCAGAGAGCTGCTAAAATTAACCTGCTTAGGGAACAAGCCACATCAAAAATCCTCTGAAGAGCAATGAGGGTAATCTTCTAGCCATCAAAGTACTGAAATGCAGGGCTTGCTGTAACTCCCCCTTGCAGGAGGTGTAGTACACAACTGGGAGGAGAACCACAGCACGGACCCTGCTCATTTCTAGGTCTGGGTGACAAACCTGTGGCTTGTTGTGAGGTGGGAGCTAACTGAAGAGGAGGTTGGACTTCTGCTGGTCAGGCTCTCAGGAGCTGCAGCATGCTAGTCCTTCTCTCCCAGCTAAAAGGGGGGTGGCAGAAGAGTTTGGTTAGAGTTCGTGGGTTGCTTGGAGGTAGGGAGGAGTTTTGGCCCTGGGAACAGGCAATCATCTGGCTCTCCCTGGGAGAGGTAAATACAGGTGGGGAGGGAATGGCCCCACAGCAGGAGGATGGGAGTCCTGAGGAATATTTTACAACTTAGAAGAAAATACACTTCTTCTGAATGGACTTTTTTGCTTTTCTACTTGACATCCTCTTTCCAGGTGAGTGCCAATGACCTTTTCACACGTCCTCTATGAACTGTGCGTCCTGTTCCCCAGACCTTTTCTTACACTGCAGGCTGTTAGCAAGCCTGTGAGTCAATAGCAGATCGGTCATGTCAGATGCCAGATGATATTTTTTTTTTAATTACATCATCACTTGGATAAAGATGTGCTTTTGGAGGGGTAATAGCAGGGTTTTTTTTATATATACTGATCTCAAAGTTCTGGTGTGACTATTAGCTTATTTAATAATCTTGCTAAAGCTGAGTTAGGTTGTGAACTATTGTTTTTATTTCATGCTGATTGTGAAAACAAGCAATGCTCAGGTGTAGACCGATGAATTTGAATTTATGTCACATGAAGCTGTGAGAGAAATGTTCTGTCTGTCAGAAGATATCTTATTTTAGGTGGTTCTGCACACTATGTTTAGAGGATGCATCTTGGTGGTAGAATTCCTGAGTTGTGTTATAAACAAGGTATTTGATCTTGGGTAAAAATAAAATTTTCTTCAAGAAAAGCAATTTTGAAATTAGAGACAAAATGCCTTTAATTATTATTTTTTTAATAGACCCTCACTGTATCTTAGTAGTGCTTCATGATTTATACATATGTATAATTCTCCCTTTTCTCTATGGCCTTATAAAAACTGCAGTCCAGTTCTTACAAAAGGTCTGAATACATAAAAGTGTTGAGAAAATTTCTGCGTGGCGTGTTCTCCACTCTCACTAATTCCCCCATCCAGCCAATGGGAAGGTTATTTTATGGTTTGGCTGCAGCTTTATGGGCTCTTATGAATTACCAGAGGAAACCCATAATGAAAAGATACTCTTATTTCATGGGGTGTGCCCTGAGATACGTGGCTGATCCCTTCCAGAAGCAAAGAACTGTAATTATGGGACTCTGAAAATTTTCTGCCCACTTTACTCTGAAGTGAGACAACTGTGAGTCACTTGAGTCAGGGCATACAACAGATCTTGACTGTAACTTGGTGTCTACTGTTTGGCCAGGGAAGGATGTTCTTATTTTCTGCATTGCTGACTGTGTGGGTTTTTATATTGTGGAGCATTATAAAGAATAATTTAATACCCATCACCAAAACCACTTTGGAAGGGTGAATAATGGAGCAGTGCTCCCTTGCAGAGAGAGTATTGGGTGACTGTTGATGGACTGGGTGATATTGATGATGGTAGATGAAGGCCTTGGGCAGAAAATACAGCTGCTGTTCTCTTAGCAGTGAGATTGTCTGTGTCCTCTCCCTTCTGAGAAATATTCCAAGTACTCAGGATTTGCCACTGCTAGATCCTTCTATTATACTTTTATTATTCTTGTTGCATCACCAGAAAAAAAAAATTACAGGAGCTTCTGACTGGAATGATGTTGAGGATAAAATGTTTCTCAAGTGAAATGGCTACAATCAGGTATCACTCAAAATCTTGTTTTCTTTCTCTGTTCTACCTTACATCTAAGGGAGTTTCAGACTGCGGGGCAGAAACAACCAAATTGCTACAACTCTACCTGATAGGAACAGTTCAAACACTTGCCTGGACTTGTTGTGTGGAGTACAAACTTCAGAGTTTAGTGTTAGAAGCAATGCCACCTGAAAGCAATGATGCTTTAAATAGCCATTTGCTAGTTCCCTGCCCTTCTGGTGTGTGCTGCACTGGGCAAGTCTAGCATGAGAGTCTGGTTTCCTAAGGAACTCCAGATCTTCTGCTGAACTTGTGCATCTAATGTTGGTGAGATCAAATGAGGTCACAGGATGACAGGGTTTGGAAGGGCCCTCTGGAGATGCTCTGGTGCCACCCAGAGCAGGGGGCCCCAGCAGCGCAGGGTCCAGGGGGGTTGGGAATCTCTCCAGAGCAGGAGACTCCACAGCCTCTCTGGGCAGCCTGGCACAGCCTCCCACACCCTCACACCAAAGAATTTTCTCCTTCTGTTCAGACGGAACCTCCTGGGTTCCAGTTGGTGCCCCTTGTCCTGTTGCTGGGTACCATTATAAAGAATTTAGCTCCATCCTCTCGATCCCTGCCCTTTAGATATTGATAAGCACGGAGAAGATCCCCTCTCAGGCTTCTCTTCTCCATGTCCTGCACCACTCCTGTCATTGAGATCTATGGGAGGAAGAACCCATCTTTTCTACCTAGATGAGCATCACAGCAAGTTGCCTGTAGAGTATAAAACCAGCCAAGTCAAACTTTGTCTTGTTCCATCAAGCACTGTTCACAGTCTGAACTAACCATGTGCCCACACTGAAGAGACAGAAACTTTCACGGGAAAATGCTACAGAACACACGTGTTTCTGTGAGATGTTTTCACAGAAGTCTTTCCTTAGACTTAAGACTTACAGGAGCAAGATCTAACACCTGTGAGTAGATCAGATTTAGCCTGATATCTGTCCTAATATAATCACATTCAAGGAGAGCTGTAGTGGTATTTCAGTACCATTTTGAGCCTCTACATAAGATTTGTTTGTTCTTCTCTAAATGTTTCCCTTTTTAAAAAAAAACATGTATTTTATTTGTTTTGGGTTATTTATTTTTATTTTCCTCCTGACAAGCTTGCTTAGGAAAAAGCAAGGAAAAAATGAAGAGTTGATACAGAATATTTATATAAGCTTGAAATGCTGTCTCGGGCTGGAAAAGCAAGACTTTCCTGATTTCCTAGCTTTGTGCATAAGATTTTAACGAGTCACATCTGGTGGTTCTTCACGTCATGTTACATTATGAATCTTTATGGGCAATTAACTGGTTGGGTATGAAAACATCCACGCTAGTAATGGGTCAATGGGCACATCCAGTTCCAGAATTCATCTCAAATTGTTAAGTCTGTCTCTGAAGAAAAAGCACACTATTTTCATTCTGATGAATTTGATGAGACAGTGGTAGGACATAAACAGAAAACTTTCTCTGATGCATAAATATTGGCTGGTGGAAACGGCTGGTGTTCTTCCCTCCTCATCTTGTATTTTTAAAAAACCAACAATAGCTAAATAACTTCTATGTAATTACACTTCTTCTGGCCATGAAAATAATTGTTTGAGATGATATAATCAGTTGCTTGAACTGGTCTTGGTTTAAATGTATTACTTTGTGGGTTTAACAAAACACATCTCCAGCTCGAGCAGGAGTTTGCAGGCAAAACATCTCCTCTGGCCTTTAGGAGTCACTGCTTGAGGTTGTTTTGCTTCTTTATTCCTCCCCCCTGCCCTATCCTCTCTCCCCCCAGCCCCGTGGGGAGCTTATTGTGTGTTCCTGAATATTTTCCACACTGATTTCTGAACCGCCCCACAGTCTACGCTGATGCTGAGTTGTGCCAGTACCTTCAGGAGTCCTGGGAAGGGCAAGGGAAGC
>VWZY01011873.1:131036-146340 GCA_013399075.1 Chloroceryle aenea | reverse complement strand
TTTGTTATGCTTGAGCAAAATTCTGTGCGGGGAGACTGAAAGCATTATGCATCAAACAATAGCTTCATCTTCCTCTTAGTCTTCCTCATTCCCCTGCTTTCAAGTTGGGCCTATCCCAGAAATATCTTTTCATCAGGTTTTCCCATGGAGCAAACTGTCCTTAAGCTGATAAACACTCCTCTCATCATTGTAGTGAGATGTTTTACACTTTGCTCCAGAAAAATATTGTGCATGATACATGGAAGTCTGCAGCACAAAGCAACCTGCAGAAAAGCAAGCAGAAGGTGTTAGGTATCTACAAGCCAGGCTTAGAGCAACGTGTTGTAGAGAAGGAAATCTCCTGGAATGGTTAAAGTGCATAGGATACGTTGAAAGCAACAAACTCTCTCTAAATACCCTGATTGAGGAAAATAGTCTTGGGCACAGTAATTTGTACACACTTGAGAACTTGGTAATGATCCTAAAAGTCTGGTTTAGATAAATGCAAAATTCTTTTCTGCTATTTAGAAATGTAAAAACAAATGCAATATCTTTTTTTTTTTTCTTTGTTGCTTATATGAAGATCACAGCTAATTAGACTTAGTTAAGTAAAGCATATCCTTTGAAAATTGGAGACAAGTTCCTTTGCCCTCTGAAGAATTGCCTGTTATTTACATTGTTAATATTAATATCCTGCAGCCTCTCAACTCTGAGTCGGTGTCATTGGAGACAGCCTTATAACAAACAACTCAGACCTCCAGTAAAATAATGACTTTTAGATGGTTTTTTGTTTGGTTTTATACAAGCTGAAATAACTAGGGATGAGTGGAGACTGATATTGGAATCTAGAATCATAAAATGTTTTGGGTTGGAAGGGACCTTAGAGATCATCAAGTTCCAACCCCCATGCCATGGGCAGGNAAGCTTGAAATGCTGTCTCGGGCTGGAAAAGCAAGACTTTCCTGATTTCCTAGCTTTGTGCATAAGATTTTAACGAGTCACATCTGGTGGTTCTTCACGTCATGTTACATTATGAATCTTTATGGGCAATTAACTGGTTGGGTATGAAAACATCCACGCTAGTAATGGGTCAATGGGCACATCCAGTTCCAGAATTCATCTCAAATTGTTAAGTCTGTCTCTGAAGAAAAAGCACACTATTTTCCTTCTGATGAATTTGATGAGACAGTGGTAGGACATAAACAGAAAACTTTCTCTGATGCATAAATATTGGCTGGTGGAAACGGCTGGTGTTCTTCCCTCCTCATCTTGTATTTTTAAAAAAACCAACAATAGCTAAATAACTTCTATGTAATTACACTTCTTCTGGCCATGAAAATAATTGTTTGAGATGATATAATCAGTTGCTTGAACTGGTCTTGGTTTAAATGTATTACTTTGTGGGTTTAACAAAACACATCTCCAGCTCAAGCAGGAGTTTGCAGGCAAAACATCTCCTCTGGCCTTTAAGAGTCACTGCTTGAGGTTATTTTACTTCTTTATTCCTCCCCCCTGCCCTATCCTCTCTCCCCCCCAGCCCCGTGGGGAGCTTATTGTGTGTTCTTGAATATTTTCCACACTGATTTCTGAACCGCCCCACAGTCTACGCTGATTCTGAGTTGTGCCAGTACCTTCAGGAGTCCTGGGAAGGGCAAGGGAAGCTGGGTGTGGTGCTTTTCACCTTAGGCTTGTTTCTCAGCTGCGTTCAAAGCAGGTCCCAGTTGAGGAGGTGGCTCCCAGACACAGTGCTCTTTGCAGCACTGTGATGCTCTGCCATGTCAGCCCCAATGCTGTGCGACACAAATGACATTACCCATGTCCGTGTGGTGCAGGAACTCCTCCCAAGTCCTCTGTGGTGATGGTGAAGAGGAGCATGGGTTTGCCATGAACATTGGCAATGCAAAGGTTAAAGCTCATGTCAATGCATTGATAAAATGTGCTGTGTTTGAGTCCTAATGTATTTAAGGCCTTGATTTTGCTGTCTAAACTATGTTGGTACTGATAAGAGCTCTGTGAGCTGAAGGGATGGGCAGCCCCGCGTTCTTGTGGCTCAGCTCCTTGGTCTGCACAGGAGCCAGGCACATGAGAAGTTAAACCAAACATTGTGAAACCAGATCAGGTCTGAACTGTCTGCTTTTGAAAGTAACATCTCTAGTTTTTACATGAATTTTTAATTTTAGATGACACCTTTGACTGGAAGTGACAATGGAGCAGATCATTTGTGTAATTACAGCAACAGGCGTTGAGGAAGGGAAGAATGTCTCCAAAGCATATAAAACATGAAATGGATTTGATAGTGTATGAACTCTGTAACCAGAGCTGCAGGAACCTTCTGGCTTAGGAAGGCTATAAACCTGGTAATGTCTTCGCTGACAATACTAAAAAGTCATGAGATCAGCTTTTCTCTGTACTTCAGGTGAAGTAAAGTAATCAAGTGGAAAAAGCGAACTTTTAATGAGTTTGAGAAGGTTNAAAAACAAATGCAATATCTTTTTTTTTTTTCTTTGTTGCTTATATGAAGATCACAGCTAATTAGACTTAGTTAAGTAAAGCATATCCTTTGAAAATTGGAGACAAGTTCCTTTGCCCTCTGAAGAATTGCCTGTTATTTACATTGTTAATATTAATATCCTGCAGCCTCTCAACTCTGAGTCGGTGTCATTGGAGACAGCCTTATAACAAACAACTCAGACCTCCAGTAAAATAATGACTTTTAGATGTTTTTTTGTTTGGTTTTATACAAGCTGAAATAACTAGGGATGAGTGGAGACTGATATTGGAATCTAGAATCATAAAATGTTTTGGGTTGGAAGGGACCTTAGAGATCATCAAGTTCCAACCCCCATGCCATGGGCAGGGACACCTCCCACTAGAGCAGGGTGCTCAAAGCCCTGTCCAAGCTGGGCTTGAACACATCCAGTGATGGAGCATCCACAGCTCCCCTGGAAACCCTGTTCCAGTGTCTTGCCACCCTCAGAGTGAGGAATTTCTTCCTAATTTCTAATCTAAATCCCCCCCTTTCCAGTTTGAAGCCATTAACACTCATCCTGTCACTACACGACCTTAAGGTAATATTCTTAAAGTAAAATCCAGATTCAAGTCACAAACCTCTGGAATTTTAATCTGACCCTTCCCCAGCATACCTTGTATGCAACTTGCGTGTAAGGGACTAGTGCAAGTGATGCTGCTTCACTAGTTCTGGTGGAAACTGGAGGAGCTGTAACTTGGGTGAGCTGGATGTGAAGGTTTTTGAGGCAGTGAGATGCTCTTCTGGTGGTGCTCCTGGTTTCCCAGGCTGGATGGGGTTCTAATCTAAATCCCCGGGTGCCTGCAGAAGGGTGACATTCCCCACTTTGTGCCAGGAGTTGGTGAGTCCTGATCTGGTGCCACTTGCTCTGCTCATCTCCCTTCTGTTCCTGCTTCATCATTGCACCAGGTGGAGGAAAGAAAAGAAAAATCTGTTTGACTGGAAAAGCTGCACAGAGAAATGGCAGAAAGCTCCAGAAGGAGCAAGTCCTGGAAGTACAGATTTATACTGACAATACTTGTGTATCTAAGGGAGGTTTTTTCCTGTTTTTTTTTTTACTGAATTTCACCCAGCACGAGTAAGGTGGCAGAGCAGGGGCTGCGGGTACCGGATTTGCTGTGCTTGGGAACTGGGTTGAACAGTTGTCCTCTGCCACATCCAGCTTCTTGGGCTTCATTGGGGACCAAACGAAAGCAAGTGTTTTGCAGCAAGCTGGTCTTCAGCTTGCAAAGCATGAGAGAGTAATAATAAAGTCAGTACAAATCAACTGGAAATCTATGGAAAGTATTATTGGGGGTGATGTAGAAATGAGTGGAATTCATTAACATAGAAATGAATGCTGAAGGAAGGGGTTTAGGATGAGGAGTCAGCCAACAGTCCTTTGTAAAGGTTGCCAAAATCCAGGACTTGGCATTCAAAGCTCTTTACTACTTGTGCTTTGCTTGCACTTGGAGATCCCAGCAAAAACCAAAGTGCTTTCCAAAATTGGCACTGTGTGTGCACAGGAAGACATGAAAACAGCCCCAAGGAGCTGAATGTCTGGTGCTGGAGTCAACACCAAGGCTGGGAGAGAGGCTTCTGGCTGCCCTTCACATGCACTCTTGTATTGCCACCCCAGAAGCACGGATGGCTGCAGTGAACCGAAATTCTGTTTTCACATGCACTGTAAAAATGGAGGATATTCACCAAAGCTGAGGCCTTCCAGATGTGTCCTGATGGAACTCAGGGCTGTAAGCAGACTGAAATAAAATTTTTAAAAATCCTTTGTTGGCTGCTCTATTGAATTGTCTGAACTGAAAAGAAATATTACTAATCAAGAATTAAATACTTAAGAAGAATGCATTGCTGCAAATTCAAAGATGCATTTTCCTTATGGGTTTATATACAATTTAATAGTTAAATTCAGGTGATTTTAGGAAGTTTGGAAGCTCCCATCCCATTAATTGCAATGGGAACTGAGCACCCAGATCCCCAAGGTGACTTTGAAAATCTCTGCCTAAACATATCTTTCTAGTCAGCGTTCAGAAGGTTGAATGGAAGCAAAGTTTCTGGGATATGATAATTTCATACTAGAATAAATCTTGTATAAGTTAAAAATCCCTGGAAGCTCCAAGGTAGTAGGAGTTATGTACTGGGGAATCTTTAACAAGATCACTGAAGTGATTACTGGTTCAATAAATGAAGATTTTATTTTGTCTCCTTTGAGACAAGGAAGACACCAAGGGACTAGAGTGAAGCAAATACAGCCCCAGTTCGGAGTGGGGGGAGGAAAAACAGACGGGATGTTATAGACCAGTACATCTGACCTCGGTGTTAGGCAAAACTCTAGAAACATTAATAAATGATGAGATCACAAAACATCTGGAGAAATAAACTAGTCAGCCTGGTTTCATAAAGGGTAAATCCTGTCTGACAAATCGGTGGAATATTTTTTTTCTAGGGAGATAATGTGGAAAGCAGACATGGGTGACAGTGCTGGGCTTAATTCATTCCTTTTGGGGCTCCTGGCACTGATCTGAAAGGATTGCTTGGGCACCTGGGAGAATGCATTGCTGCAATGGTGTAAGAGGGAGGAATGGGAGGTGCAACAGGAGGCAGTACCAATCTGTGGCTAATACTGAGGGTTAAACTACATCTCTAGGAGTATATTCTGGAAAAACTACAGTAAAGGTGGTATCCAGTGAGGTGAATAATGTAGAGATGATGGATTGAATCTGCAGAGAACAAGACTGGGAGGGTGTGGAAGGGTCCATCACTTCCTCTTGGGACAAACAGCTGACTTTTAAATGTGTTGCTCTGCATTGTGAGGTTGTAGCCCAAACAGACCCGTTTTGCAGAACTCTGAGCAAGACAGAGTCCTAGCATGCAAAGCAAACCCCGTGCAAAAGTGGAAGTGTGAAGATATAAGAATTTAACCTGGCATCTTGTAAAGTATTTACCTGGACCTCTGTAGACTGCCCTGCCTGAAGTAGGACACTGCAGCATCAAATGGACATCCTGGGGATTGGAAAAGGCAGGGGACAGCAAGAATGACAGAAGTACTGGTGAAGCTGCTACGTGCAGAAAGCCTGGGAAACCTGGGAATGTGCTCACTTGGGGGAAAAACAAGCTGTTTAAAAGATGATATGACTTGAAGATTTCAAGATGCTGAGGAGGAATTTCAGAGTAGATGAACTACAGATAAACTCTTTAAATTTATTCAGAATCCCAGAATGTGTGTTCATAAAAAAAAAATGCGTAAAGAGGAAAAAAAAAGTAGCTGAAATAAGAATATAGATAAGTTTGATTCAAACAGGGGGAAAACCACTGTTAAACAGCTGACCCAGGATGAAAAAGGAGGCAGATTGTATTGTCATCTAACTGTGCTCATAAACAGGGAGATGTTAATGGAGCCGGAGGTGGGAGGCAGAAATCAGCTCAGTTCTTTTCTAACAGAACCTGTTTCTTGACTGATTATGTAGTTAAAGGCCAAATAATCTTAAGTATTAAGACAAGCAAGGAGGGGATGAGTGTGCAGGCTGTGCTGGTGGGTCGGCTGTCCCACATGACCCAGGGAAAGGCCAGAGCTGTATTTGAAGGAGTTATCTCCTCTTATAAGCTGCATCATCTTCTGCTTGGCACATCTGCAGCCTTCCCAGAGGTCATTTTTACTGTATTTCCCAACCTGGGGGGGGAATCCTACAATTCCATGATGTCAAGAGGAAAGCAAACTAAAATGAGAGTGGAAAAAAAAAACAAACCAAAGCCAACAACCAGCTTTTAATATTTACAAGGGGATTTTTATGGTAAAGGTTCCCAATGCTAAAGAATTCTCTTAGTGAGAATTGTAGAATGAAGTCAAACTGCTGCAAGCTAAACACGTGCCCAGGTCTGGGTTTACCTGGCTTGTGTGAACTGATGGAGATGAAAAGCAATGCTGTTGAGCAAAGGGGATGTGTGTCTATATGTGATGACCTACAAGGAATTATCTAGCAGAGATCTTATTTTTATTGTGGAGCCACCAATACTCTTGCTGTGTGTGTGAGCTGCAAATTAGTCCACTTGTTCTAATTTATGGAGAAACAGTGCAGGAAAAACTGAGGAGGTGCACAATTCTTTATTTTATTTTTTATTAATGGGAGCTGCATTTGTGTTCTTTTAACCAATGTGTACTGAACTTTATGCACAAAAATAGAAATACTGCTGTTGCCTCATGCTCAGTGACACTGCTGATGTGATGTGAGCCAGAACAGTCTCCTCTCTGCTCTAAAAAAAAATAAATAAATCACTTTTTCCATCAAATCATATGAGTGCAGCATGAAGCCACTCTCTTCTTTCTTAGCACTACTGAAATCCACTTACTGAACTCAGTTTGTTCAGAGAGGGTTTGGTTTTGGTTGGTTTGGTTGTTGTTTGGGGTTTTTGTTTTCCTTCTTTACCTTCTCCTTATTGCAAACAGTTGGCAAATTAATGTGGCTAAAATAAGACTCATCTGGAACCTTGAAATAAAACTCTTACCTAGTGAGAAGAAAGCAAAAGCTTCTCAGAGCTTGTTGTTCATATCCTTTAGTTGGTTTGCCCACTTTGTGTGTGCTTATATTTAAATTCTCCAGTGCCTTTCTTTTCAAAACTTCCTGCTTTGGTAGTTCCCTGGCACATTTTTCCCCCCTTTTTGTTAATTTTGATGATATTGTCTAATAGAATTAAATGAAAACTACTACTTCAGCTCCTTCAAGATACTTACAGTAGCATAAAATGGAGTAACTCTTGTATCTTCCCAGAGCATGAAGCTGTTGTGTCAATGAAACCATTTTTCTTCTTTAACCTGCTTCTCATTTTTCTGCACCTTTCCCCATTGCCTTCAGGAATGAGTCATTAATAGCTGCTACTCAGGAAAAAAAAGTGAGAACTCTTTCAGTCCATAATTCACCCTCACAATTCAAGTACAGAGTGGGTTTTGAACCTTTTTATACTGCATCATGACATAGTCACCAAAACAGATGGAGTCCTCATTTTCTAATGCCAAATTCACAGTGAGGCTGCTCTGATCTCCCTTGAAAGTCCTGTTCAGGTCAATAAGGCTTCATCCTAGACTTCTAGACTGGTGGCAGGTGCTGGGAGTTGCTCTACCTGCTCCCTACACATGTGGATGAGCTGGGGTGAGCTGTGCATGTGCCTGGTGCTGTGTGGCAGTGACTCATTCTGCTGCCCAGGGTGTTGTGACCTGTCTACTCAAGTGCCATGCGACTCCACCCCGATGAACGTGATGGAAGTTGGTACTCAATTTAAATCTGCCAGGCCTTTTTTTGTTTTGTTTTATGTGCAACAGATAAAAGTGCGTTGATTTGCCAACCCCAACTGTGAAATGTTCCCACTGCCTGAACTATTTTCTACACAACACTTGTTTTCTTTGTAAAAGCCTTTTTCTATTGATCTGAATTGACTTGTGCAGAAAAGCCTTGTGACTTCAATGCAAATTGTTACCGTGCACTTACTGTGAGCAGCAGAGCAATAAAAAAGGATGCTTTTGTGTAGATGTGCAACGTGTGTATTTCAAGCCATGTCTCCCTGTATTGATATTTGGTCTGATCTTGCTTTCAGAGTATAAGCAAGCAGTCAATTAATGCATTTTTAAATGTTTTGAGGAGAAGCTAAATCTAAAATCTGAGGAGGGCACATGTTTGGGTAGAGGAATGCTGAATCTGCTTGTTTTCCTGGATTGAACTGAAATTGATCTCAATCTTTCAGCTGATACAACATCAACTCCTAGACTTTTCTCCTAGCTATGTGTTGGGGATGGGCAGAAGCACCACCAGGCAACCAGAAAGAGCAACTTATTTCATTTTTAACCCTGCTGAAATAACTGGGTTTATGAAGTTTTTGTTATGCAGCTCAGCTTACCAAAGAACTATGAGTAGGTCTGAGGTAGGAAGACATTGCAATTCTTGAATTATTTATCCACAAATAGTTTTGAGAAAGGCTCCTGCTGTGGACACAGGGTTCAACTGTCAGGTTGCTCATCTGCTGTAGTGAGTGGGGTGAAGTTTTTTTTGTTAGAGTAATATCGACAGAGCAAGGATTTGGTGTTTCATCTATTTACTGTGGATGCAAACTCAAAAAGGGAGGTTGAAAAACATGAAAAAGAAAGATTTGATGGCAAGAAGGCAGACCACCCCATCTTCTGCTCACAAAATCTCCATGAGAACACCAGTGGAGGAACAGACCATGGCAAGCTCTCACTCTACAGCCACACTGCTCACCCAAGCTCCATCCCAGCAGCCCCCAGTCAGCCTTTGAGCTGTTCCTGAGAGTGAGCTGCAAAACTTGGCTCTGAACTGTCAGATAAACCATAAATTATCAGACTTAAAATATCTCTGAGGCTGGCCTGCACATTTTCTGGGTAGGTCAATAAGCTGCTCATGGACTCCAGCTTTAAGTTATATTAGTGCAGATGCCAAAAGTGGGAATTACTCACCAGGGCTTCCTCAGCCAGACAATGTGAGTTACGTTTACTTCTCATGTGTGGAGCTGCAACACACCTCCACGTCCCTTGTGCTGTGGACTCAAAGTGCTTATATCATAAATGATCAGAAGACAAATGCGAACAAAATCCTTTCATAGTCCAGGAAATATCTTCTGTGATCCCCTTGTATGTGAATTGAAGAGCAGTGATAGTCAGAATGACCATCATTCATGTGGAACATGCTTCCCACGCTTTGATTTGCCTCTATCTGAGGAAACAAGCACAAAATAGCTTTTAGTGCCTGCATGCAGAACTAATGGCATTACCAGTGGTGCCACCTAGCAAAGGTAAGCATCAGCTAGGATGAACAGCAAGAGCTGTGCTCCCTCTGTGCCAGAAAATGGAGCTTCTTGTGATAGAGGTGAGAAATGAGAGCTGGTCATATATATATTTTGTAAATTTATTTGGGTTTATATTAAAAAAAAAACCAAAACAACCCCAAAAAGAAACAACTGAGGCTTTGTGCACTTGATGTAAGACTTGTGGTGTTGTTTAGTTTGAGGTCAAACCTTCTCTCTTCACCTGTCCAAGGAAAACTTAACACCAGTGGGGTATTTATACTGTTTTTCTGTGCACATCAGTCCTTTTTTGCTGAGCAGTTTCCAGGTGCTCTGCCCCAAGCCTGGAGTGTTGAAGGGGTTATTCTGCTCCTTCCTCCTTGATTTGCTCTCACGTGCCAAGGTTGAGTAAGCACATGGCTTTGTGGGGGGATGCTTGGCAGAGACTCTCGGTGCCTGCTTGGGAGACAGAGAGGCCGGACCCTGCAGGAGGTCAGATGCTGGTAGGAAGCAAAGCCTTAATGATGTTTTATAACCACTCAAAAAGTAGAGCTGGGTTTCTTTCCACAGGAATATTCATTGCAGCCTGAAGCCAGCAAAGCTCCTGCATCCAACTGGAAGCTCAGGAGCAGGCCCCCAAAGGACAGCTTGTGGGCTGTGGCCAGCCTGGACTTCCCCAGGCTGTGTTGATTCAGGATTAAGGTGAATAGAGCTGGCTCCTCTGGGGAAGGATCTATTACACTTTTTGAAAAACTGATGACTTTAGCCATGCTCATTTTGGGTTTTAAGGAATGGTGATGGCTCCCACAATGTCACGCCTCGCGAAGCTCGCGGTCGGTCGCTGGTGTGGTTAAAGAGTGAAGGCTTTGAGATGGGCCAGCATCGTTCAAGGAAATAAATCCCATTGATTTCAGTATTACCCAAGCACCTCTGTCCCCCGGGATCTTTGGATCATCCCCTTTTAGAAGTCTTGTGCAAAAACATGAAAAATCCTGGTGATTTTGGGTACTTTCCTTGGAAGTTGAAGAGGGGAATTTGCGGCCTGCTCAAAAGCCGGAGCTCTTCTCAACAACAATACCACAGGCCAGGCTTACAGAAAATTGATCTTTGGATGAGAAGTTGTGCCTCAAATCCTGGCAGTTGTAGTGATTTCAGAAGCAAACTCTGGCGCTGAAGTAGTGTAGCTGAAAAGTGAAGCAGAGATGTTAAGTTATATATTATTCTTCTGTGGTAACTTTAGCAAGTCCTCAGAACTGCATGGGCCTGAGGAGCAGTAAGGAAATGAAGCACTTTACACACAAACTCCACAACCCTTCTGAGAGAGAAATAATAGTTTTTAATTAATCCTATCAAGCCAAACTTGTTTTTTTACTTAAGAAACACTAGGCTGAAGTGGGAGCACAACACATCTGAGCTGCCCTGGTCCCAGCATCCTGACTGGGGCAGGGACTGGGGCAGGGATGTCCACCACTGGAGCAAAGCAGATCGCAGCCTAACGAGACTTGAGTGACAGAGGAACTGCTGCTGAAGCACATGTGGCATTTGCATGAATTTCAAATGAATGCATTCTAATCACTGCTATTCCTATGAATACCAGATGAACTTATAATAACTGAACTCCTAAAAACGTGTTACCAGTTTGGGGTTTATTTCAAGAAACCCAACAACAACAACAACAAAAAACCCAAACAAACAAATGGCAAAAAGAACAAATAAAAGAAATAGTAAATAAAAAAATATATGAACCTTGTTATATTTTGGAGAGGTGCTATTTAGAGAAAATGTTAAAAAAAAGAGACGAGTAGTTGATGGTGATTTCTGTCCATTGCTGGTCTGGGTTTTTTTCTTATAAATCTCCCACTTTTGACTGCTAAACACCAGATAATGAGGGTGTAGCATTATTTAATTGTCTAACTGACAATCTCAGTTAAGTGTAGACTTTTTTGTCTTTGCTATAAACGGGCAACTCAGATAATACTCTGGGAATATATAAACTAATGAAGGGAATGCAGCACCTTTTAGATAGCTCTTAACTTTCCGAAACTCTCATTTCAAGTCAAACTTCATCTCCTTCCAAAAACAAAATTGTGAGGTACGTTTACTTGTGCTGGAGTTAGACACCACGGGCTGGAAATACCAGCAAACCTGGAAGCAATATTTTTCTGGAGCCAGATTCCTCCTTCCGTGCCCATACACCAAAACTTTCAGGAGGCTCCGTGTGTGCCTTCGGTTTGTGCCTTCTCCATCCGTGTTGAACCACGAGACTTCTCCCCCTGCGAGTGTGTGTGATGTGGAATGGGGCAGGGTAAACAGACTTTGACTTGGTGACCTTCAGTATAAAAAGAGAAAAGCAAACTGCGGCCGTGCTCTCCTTACGTGTTGGGAGCAGCTATGGAAATACCAATTAAAAGCTATAATGGGAGCTTGGGGTGGATTTGTACAGTAAGACGCTTCTAGGTCAAGCAGGAGGGGTGCAATAATAATAATACCAAGTACATTTCCTTATTTAACTTTGTTTTTTATTGTGTGCAGCCTGCAGCGGATCTTTCTTTTTCTTTTTTCTCCTTTTTTTTTTTTTACCTTGTAACATAGTCCCTAATTGAGACACATGAAGCTCATAAGAGGCTTTAGACAAGATTCAGCTAGCCACAAAAGTCATTATCTCATTTTCATTTATTAACATGATATTTCCAATGGATTAACGAGGGTTTCCCTTTTGTTGCCTCTGCTATGGCACTAGCCCTAAAGGGGCTGTTGCGTCTCTCCATCTCAAGTGACTTCTTACTCACATTAGATTACAGTAATGTACGTGTTACAGGAGTGACATTTATTATACTTCTTGAATTAAAATTCCCTATTTGAAGTAGCTGTAATTGCTGGAAATAGGATAAAGTGGACTTGAGTGTTGATTTTAGCAATGAGCTAGTATCAAAATAACTGCTGCTAGGACTGGGCGTGCAAAAATACCCTCTCCTCATTTCAGCTGTTTGGATCCTGTAGTATTTCTGCAATCTGCTTGAGGATGCAGAACCAGTACTATCAATTTCCTGAAGAAGCCAGAGGTGGTCTTCAGAAACTACTACTCCCTGTATTTTCCCCACTGCTCAGAGTTATTTTTCAGGTGTCAGTGGTTCTACCATTCCACGATCCTGCAAAGAACAAAGTAATAGTGAAAATTTTGGTTAATTGGGAAAAGCACCCATCGGATACCTGACACGGTGCATTGCAGCAGGCTGTGGCCATGAACCCCAGCACAGGCAGTCGTGTTATTTTCCTACAGCGTGTTTTTCAGCTCTGCTTGCTGCTCCCCAGTTCCTCCCCGTCTCCCAGAAGGCTGCCCGAGCAGCATTACAGCGAGGACCTGCAGAGAGCCTGTCTGCTCCAGGCACTGTCTGATCTTGTCTGACATAATTTAAACCCATGCTTCCTGCTTTAGTTTTACATTTTCCAGGGCATGAGAGGTTCAGTGAGAAACAAAATTCGCCCAAGAAAAATACAGAATAGGCGGTTTCAATCGGTGCAGACTATTTCTGCTTCATCTTACCCAATATAAAGGTGCTGCAGGATGCCTGCTATTAGGTTTGATATCAAATCAAGACTGTAATCATTTGTGGGTGTCAGACTTCTCCTGACTAGTCCCTTGAGAGGTCTCAGCCCTAAAAAGAGTAAGCTTAACCCTGGCAGTTAGGAGAAAAAAAAATGTATCTTCGCTCCTGCCAACCCACCCTGGAGGATTTAGTGCTGATCCTCACTTGTGTTTGGTCCAGAAGTGCTGTTGCCTGCCTGGAGGTGCACAAAGAAAGGAGCAGAGAGTTAGCACTCAGAGTGATGGTGTGCTCTCCTGGATCAGCATTTAATAGCCCTAAGGATATGAAAATCTGGAAAATAAGCTGTGGAGCGTGGAAGAAGAATTTTTCCTGCCTTGTCTTCTGGGGAAAAATAGTGGTAGTGGTATTTAATCCAGGAAGATCCATCATATGTCAGGTTTAAAACTGTAACCTACGGTGCTTCAGAAAACCTGCTATGAACACAATCACTAACAGGTTGGTTTCAAGGTAAATTTGTAAACCAGCACAGTGCTTGTTGTTGCATTTTGGAATTTCTTTTCTGGTCTCTATTCTAGAGGGTGCTTTCTGCTTTATTTATTAAATTGCATACCAAGGCTGATGTCTTAGGGGATAGGGCTGTTCAGAGCTCTGCGAGGAGGCTGGCAGCAGCTTCAGCAATTTTGGTGTTGACAGTGAGCTGGTGAGCCTCCTGCATGGAGTCTTCCCCCTGTTCTGGTGTCATAACTGCAGTCATGTCAAAAGAAAGCTTCAGATGGGCTTTCAAAGGATGGGCTTAAACTTTTTCAGGGGTGAGGGCAGGGAAGATGCTTTAAAACCAGAGTGGCATATGTGTAAAAGATGCTAGGACAAGAGGAAATGGCCTCAAGTTGCACAAGTGAAGGTTTAGGGTGGACATGAGAAACAATTTCTTCCCCTCCAGGGTTGTCCAGGGCTGGCCCAGGCTGCCCAGGGCAGTGGGGGAGTCCCCGTGACCCCTGGAGGTGTTTCCAAGATGTGGAGCTGTGGTGCTGAGGGCCAGGGGTCAGTGGTGCCGTGGCAGTGCTGGGGGAACAGCTGGGTTTCATGATCTTAAAGGTCTTCCAACCCAAACAATTTTATGTTTTTTTCATTCTCCATGATTTTCTAACGAACTTTCCCCTTAATACAGTAATGGAACTTATGTGGGGCAAATGAACTTCACCTGATGGTCAGGGGATAGATGTTTGGAAGGATATGTTAAGAAACAAAAACTCCCTTAAGTGACATCAGAATCCTTTACATGGTATTCAGGTATTCTCACCAAGTGGTCACCTCTGCCTCTGTCAGCCCCATATCACAGTTTGCATTTCACATCCTTGTTTAGAGAGGTGGTCTGTGTTCCCTAGATCCTGGCCAGAAAGACTGTTCAGAGTGTGTTCTTCCTTAATTTAAAAAAAAAATAAAAAAATAGTATGAACAGTTGGAATAAAACCTGAGTTTTGGGTAAATTCCAATAATGTGTTTTTCATTGCATGAGATGTGATGCCTGTCAACACTTACTAGTCAGATTTCCCTCCTTTTTACATATCTTAAGCAGCGCCCCCCCCCTCTTTTTTTTTTTATAGCAGAGAGGAGTGTCCTGTGTATCATGCTTCCATCTCCATACTGTAATTATTAATATAGGGTAGAGAGAGGTCACCTATGTTTTTTTGGCAACAGTTACATTCCCATGTATAAATCATGATAAAGTGCTATATACTCTGTAGGGTACACTGATGTTTTCAATTTACCCTGTGTAGAATATCTTTTCTTTCTCACTTCCCCCCTGCCCCCCTCCAAAATAAAAAAAAAGGAAGAAAAAAAATGCTTTTGTTCCTATTATATAGATAAACTCATAGATTTCACAACCAATAAAAATAATATTAATAAAAATGAGGCATTGTTACAAAGTAGGTCCTAACTATGCAGCCTAATGTTTCAGTAAGTCTGTGGTGCACATCCTTTTATAGCCAATTAAGAGGATGTTTTATTTCCCTCATTAAAAGTGCAGCCCACAGTCACCATGTTGAATCAAATAAGTACGAGTTTGCACATCCTGCGCGCAACCTTTTCCTCGAGGCACAGTAGCATTTGTCATCTTTATAATAAAGCTTTCCAATTTTTCTGATTAATATTTAAAAGAAATAACATGACCTGAGGAATATATATATAACATCCTTGTTCGAAGGCATTCCGTGCTACACTGCTCTGTCTGGTTTAAGGCTAATGTACCATTAGATCACTTTGTGTTCTGCCTCCTTCGAAGACCTGTTTTCCCATGTTTATGTGCAGCAGCAGACTCTTTGTGCTCTTTTTCTTTCTCTCAGATGAGAGTGAGATCTCACCAGTGCACGTCGCATGTCACTGCTTGCCCTGATGCTCCTGGTCTTCAGGTTTGCCCTGTCACAAGGTGGATGGGGATGGTTCTCTAGAGATTGTCCTCTGAGCATTT
>VWZY01011873.1:91166-118346 GCA_013399075.1 Chloroceryle aenea | reverse complement strand
GTGTCTAACTCTCTGTAACACAGAGAAGTGATTTTTTTAAGATAATCTTCTACTGATATTAAATTCCTCCAAGATTTTAATATATTGTCAAAGTTTATGGGTCATAAAATAAACCTAGAGCTTACAAAAAATTTACACAAGGATATTACTTAAGAAAAAAGGACATGTAAGTTTTAGTACAGTAAGAATGATGATATAAGCCACTGAAACATATAAAAGTACATACCAAATACTATGTTAAAATAACATTAAATGTCTTGTATAAATCCACGAGTCAAGGTTTAAGGTTTTTTACAGTGCCTGAATCTCTTATTATTGTGTCTAGATAATGACACCCTCGCAGTGCAGCACTTAGAAAAGCTCACTTTTGATAGATGTAAAAGCATGAAATAATGATAGACCAAGAAATCCTAATTTTGAATTCCCTGATAATGTAAGGTTAGGGCTCATACTTTGTGGGCCTGATTCAACGATGTATTACTCCATCTCCAGCTTGATGTAAATCATTTAAAATCAATAAAAATGGGTCAGCTGGCTGGTGTAAATTGGCCTGCCTTCATTACCGTCCATGGATGGATGCCAGTTTACACCAGCTGAGAAATTGGCCGGGTGCAGTTATATCTGTGTAAAGCTGTCAGAACTCAGTGATTCATCAGGAACTGCACATTTACGATAGCTTTTCTCCGTTTCCTTTATATATATATACGTATTTAAAAGTTGGGTGGTTCGACACTGCCCTTGAAATAAGAGTGATGTCTCATATCCTAATCCACGTTCAATAGAAGCATCACATTTCTCTCACTAGCAGGCATTAGGCACTTGATGGAAAAGTGTCTGAGCATCCCTGGTGCTGTGAGATGGGGGGAAATGGCAATGGTGCGGGTGAAGCATCCTCCAGGTTCAGCTGAAGGGATGGCATCTGAACTAGGGCTGTAGCAGGAGGGTCACCTTCCTGTGTGTGTGGTTGTCACATGTGCCCAGAGGCAGCAAATAGATAAAATTACATCCTGAAAACCAGAGGAGCAGCAAGAACATCATGGGAAGCAGAATATGAGCTATATTCTTGCATCAGGCATGCTTTGTACCGTGTGTATCTAGAGGGGTTAGTGTGGGGAGAGCCTGATGCCATCCTTGGTGCTGCTGCCTGGTCTGTGGTGAGGGACACAGCCCTTACCTGCAGCTCCACTGCACACCACAGCTCTCCTTTCTATCAATCTTCTCCTTCCATAGTTTTCTGAAGCTAATGAGGTTCTCCATAATCGTAGGCCCACAGCTGAAGAACTCCTGAAGATGGAGAAAAAAAAAGGGGGGGGTTATTTCAGTTTACACTTTCCTCTTTCAGGGGAAATATCCTAAGAAATGAGGCAATAGTGTCATAGTCACAGGTCCAATCAAGAGCATGGCCATACAAGTAATATCTCAGAGGAGCCTCTCTGCTTCCCCTTTGATGTCAGCTCCTGTATTTTTGGTGTCCCATCTTAAATGAAGGTGCCTCAGACCCAGCATCAGAACAGAGCACATGGTCCAGTTTAACCGAGGTCCTGCAGGACCATCACCCAACACTACAAGTAACAAAGCCAACAGGGTTAGTTTTGGTTTTATGTACTGTTTGTAGGCTGGGACTGTGCCTGGTTGGATTTCCACCCCAAGGTCAGGCTCCTCATGGGTCCTTTCCTGGTGGGCCAGAGCCATCCAGGTCCCAGGAGCTTGGCAGAGCTGGAAGCAGAGCTAGCTCTCCTTGTGCAAGCATGCAATATAACTGACGTGACTTTGTGGTTTCCTATCTCAGCTTTGAAATATAGTAAACTCACAAAAGCTACTGTAGAGTTCAGAACAAACACAGGGGGTATGTTTAGTTATTTGTTTTTGTAGTAAAATAAAATATTTATTATACACAGACACCTACTGTGAACAGAGGGTAAGGCCACTGTGTTTTATCTCTAGGGTGTCATGTTTGACTTCCATTAGGGATGTATTATAGACCTGTGGGTTTTCATGAATTCAGAAAGTCCACTTTGAACACTGATTTCAAAGCCTACAGGGGGTGTGATGAATGTAAGAACACGGCTTCGTAGGAAGGAACCTGTTGCATCTAACAAACACCTTGCGTTTGATAAGTCAGAGTTGAGGTAGGCTATAAAGGCGTTATTTTTTATTTTTTTTTCCCTTCTCACAGTTTTAAAGGAAGATTTCCTCTTGTTTGCTTTGCAACTTTAGCCCATCTGAAAGCTCAAGGTGAAGACAATGAATGAGCTCCTGAAAAATGCACCATTACATCAGCATACTTTTTACATTTCACCCTAATTCTCTCCCAATGAATCATATGGGAGGAGAAAACGACCTCAATGATCAGGTGGATACCGATAAATCTCCCTAAGTGCCTCTCAGATTAATGATGCTGTCCAAAACTCTAAGTAACACTTGAGGGAGATGCACGGAGGGGCTGTCAGAAGCATGTGATGCTGCAGTCATGGGGGCTGCCAGGCTTGTGCCCCCTGCATCACCCTCTTGGTGGGCTTTTAAGGGTTGGCCATGAGAAACAACAGCTCATGGAGCTCAGTGCCATGCAGAGCATGGTTCCTGAGCAGCCTCTGGACTAAGTAGATTCATGGTCACAGGAGGTGGGAGCAGCCCCATGTTCTGCTTAGGGTACAAACAGAGATGTGGGGACATCACCTTGGCCCAACAGAGGGGCTGAAGAGAGCAGTGGGAAGGTGGAGGAGATGCCAGAGGAATCTGCCATGAAAGCATGAAACCTTCAGATGTGATTTCCCTTCACCAGGACCCTTTTCCCTTCTGCCCACATCCCTGCCTGTGGCTGGGCAGCCAGGGAGGGATGTGTTCCGTTCTCTTGAGTTCCATGCATCTCACTTTGAACCATGCAATGACAGGATATGAAATGCAACCATCCTGAGCACAGAAATCACCACATTGCTCTGAAGTTCAATGTTGTCTCTGGTATTTGATTTTATCTCATGGCCACCAAATTTAAATACTCACGAGATTTTACTTTGTGAAACTAATGCAGGAATCACGTGGCACCATTAGACCTGTTTTGACTGATCTCCTCCAGACAATGACTAAGGAAATATTTTGCATGTTCATTCACTTCTCTCTCCATGTTCTTTGGTCTGTTTATTGCTGGCTAAGGAAGGAATTCACATGGATTGGTTTCCATAATGATTTCATGGAGAGGTCAAAACCCACTGAATCCAGATAAGCTCAGGAGCCAGTGGGCTTCTTACAGGCATTGAAAAAGGTTTGGCTCTGCTGATGGTTTTGTTTTTTTCATCACGGAAGGGTCAATGCAAGAAGTTAATGGTGCCTGTTAGGCTGAGCTGGGGTTGGAAAAAGCATGGTAATAGAAAGTAGGTCTAGAAATAGTCACACATGCTGCTACTAACAAGTCTTCTGCTACTTACTGTACCTTCAGTTAATGTGTCTGTCTTTTCAGTTCTATTGTACTGACACTCTTTTGACTATTTTACACCAAGGGTGCAAGCTGCCTCTCTTACAGTCAGGAAAATTCCTGTTGGCTTTGTGAAAGCCAATGGTTCACCTCCTTCCTGCAAACTACACCACAAGTAGTTTTTGTCAGGGAAACCACTTTGGGTCCTACTCCTCCCTAATGGGATTCTCACCCTGTCTTTAAGGTTGTTTGGAGAGTACTGGGGCTCTTCCCAGGTCCTACACACACTAATAACACCCTGTGAGAGAGGTTAGCAGCAATAGTCATGGACAGTAAGTCCCGACTTGGTTATGTGCTTCCCGTTCCACTTGGATTCAACCATTAAATCTGAACTTCCAGTTCAAATTAAATATGTCATGACCAATGTCAGATATATGGACAACTTCAGAGTGGAATAACCCAAGGCAATCTGCTCTGATCGTATCATGCCTTAAGTCTCAGACTAAATCCTGGGGGAATTTAATAAAATAGCTCAGTCAAGCATTGATCTTCTCATGAGGTTTTGTTGTGTTTTGTTGGGTTTTTATCCCTTTCCAATGGTCTTCTTGCACACATTGCCCCCACTTCCCCCTTGCAAAACAATACTGTGTCATACAGGAATAACCCAAAATATCTCAGCACTGCAGCTATTGTACCTTTGATATTGACCTTCTCCCTTCCAATCTCTCATCTGATGACAGTGTTCTGGTTTGACAGTATTGAATCATCTTGTTTCTCTCCCTCTCTGCCAATATGCTGCTTTCCTGTTATATTTGTTACATAAAGTGTGTAAAGTATTGTAAAATGGGATGACAGCGTTGCAGCAAAACCATCAGGGTGTTGCATTGTGGTTCTGAGTGTTCATAAGCAGAGCCTGGAGACCCTCTTAGAGGATTGGTTTTACAGCTCCATTTGTCCATCCCTGTCACTGTCATGGCAAACTAAGCCCAGCACATGCCCCAGCAGGAAATTCAGTGGGTGTGACGTTGAGATGTCCAGCTGGAGAAGAGGGGCTGGCAGTGTATCGTGGGGTTAGCAAGCAGGGGACAAGGGAACCTCCATGGGATGCTCCGAGAATGGGACATGAGCATGTGAGAGGCTTAGAGCTGGCCCTGTCTGAAAATAATAGTTTTTAGACTTCCCTTAGGATATAATATCTAGTAGAAAACTATGAGATATACTGTCCAGCAGAATATATTACATACCAGGCTTAAAAACCATTCATTTTAATTTTAGTCAAGCTGTAAAATCTAATATAGAATCCAATGGTGTAATCAACATTATGAGATGGGGCAAAAACTGCAGTCAACAGCATCGTGAGGATATCTGGGGAGTATAATCACTCCTGCTGTAGTGCATCAGCTCCTCGCTGCGTCTTTCCCTCTTATTTTGCCTTGAAAAAGGAGTTTCTGTAAGATGTTAGAGGAGGGCATCAAAGTGTTGTTGCTTCTGGACTAAGCAGGCGTTCCTGGTGAGATCAGTGTGATGGTGAAGCAGGACAGACCTGACTTTAGGGCTGTGGGCAGTTGGCTGACAGAGAAGGTCTGTACTGGGAACACACCGCAGAGACAGTGGTGAAAACGTGCGCTACTGAATTGATGGTTGGCGAGCTCAACATTTAAGTAAAGTCCAGAAAAGAGAATGTTGTATTATATGACTTTGCTTTAAAAATGAGTCCTTGGGTAAGATCCCTCTCCGATTTGAAACCCTTCCAGGATTTGGAAGAGTTTCAAGTAAAATTAAAAGAAAAACAAAGCTCAGACTCCTGAGATCACTCAGCTACATACTGAGGAGTGAGTGTGAGGGTATGTTTTGTCTCTAAAGAAAATATCAGAGCTATTGCAGTCAAGTTAGTTTATAAGCATGAACATAACTTTGAATATCCCTAGTTCCAGTTTACCATGACCTCTACAACTCAACTCTGAGTAAAAGGTAAAAAAATATTCCCTCAATACCAGCAATATGCTAGAAAAGATACTTAAACTCAGCAGATTTGAAAATCACAGGCATGTCTTGTTTCTCGTGATGATGCCGACTGACCTTCTCTTTTCATTTGATTTTATTAATTATAAAATAGAAGTTTTTACAGGAATCTAAGAATATAACTCTCCTTTCCCTAAAGATGCAATGCCTGTGCACATCAGGAAACACAGGCAGATAGACTATAAGGAGCCTTTTATTCCATGTTTGAAAGCTTTTCTTTGTTTCCTTCCTCTTTAAGCTTGAACCCTTGTGCGTTTCTTCCCTTGCTGTGAAGCAGTTAATGCACAATCTGATTTGATTTGATTTTATTTTCAGAAAGGCAAAATGTGGCTGCTCTTTCTTTACACACTGGCTCTTTCACAGAGCTCTCCTCGTCATCTGAAAACGGGCTTTCCTAATCTGCCAGCACAAGCTTCCCTTTGTCCTCCCCATACTATCAGGTATGGACAGTGGTGTTAGGAACTGGTACCAGTGGAAGGGAATGGTTGTTTTGGAGGCAGGATGGATTGTCTGCCCCTGGCCATGCCCTGGCTGCTTGCCTTGGCCTGTTCCACCTCAGCTGTCATCATACCTCAGCCATGTGTTTTCTTTCCCCCTCACTCATCCCATTGAGGGGGCTGTGGATTCTAAACAGTTCAGCAGAGATACCTTTTCTGCCCGTGCTGATCCATTTTTATTGTTACTTTGCTTTATTTGCAGGGCAGAAGATTAAGTAACAATTTCAAAACCTGGAGATTCATTTAACTGAGCATTTTAGTGCATTTATCTGCTCTTCTCTCGAAATACTGACCTGAAATCCTCAGGTCCACCTCCAAAACATTTGGGTTGACTTACCAGGAACCTGTCAACCAACACCTGCTGTGGACTAGAGCATCCCTTGGTCAATAGGCTCCTGGCTGAGGTGCTCTGAGTCCCCATGCCAATAAAGTCACTCCCAAGACTGGCCTACTTCAGTGACACTGATGTGACCCAAAGCAGGATCACTCCAAAGCTTCTCAGCCATCAGCTGTATGTGATTCTGAGCAACCTCTTCTAGGTCAACCTGCTCGAGCAGGGTGGTTGGATACGATGATCTCCAGAGGTCCCTTCCAACCCCTACCATGCTGTGATTCTGTATTTTTCTGTAACTTGCACAAGAAACATGCTATAAAAGTGAAAGCTGTTAATACTGTGAGACATCATCGGGTCACAAAGAAAGGACTTGACAGGAGGACAGTAAGAAAATTTACTGTTTACTATTTAACAACTATTGAAAAGTGCTGGTGACTCAGAAAAACATCAGGTTGCATTAGCTGAGGATGAAGCTCATCAGTGGGTGAACTGAGAGAAGGAAAGGACAGACATTGCCTAACACGTTGAGAAAAGGGTCCTGCTGCTGAGGACTCCAGTAAAAGGAGCTAAACCACCAGAGTGTTAAAGAGATTTTTGTTCTTTTGGCGTGTCCGAACTTAATGGACTTTTCTGGCTGATCTGTGCAGTACAGAAACCAGCACAGCACTTCCCACCTTCTCTCCCTGCACTTGTCTGGGACTATTCATGTCATAAATCATTCACAACTTCACTAAGGTGGTTCTTACACAGTCAGTCTGTATCTTTAACACGAAATCATGGATGGAAGAAGAAAAAAAAAAGTAGAAATACATATATCCCACTTTCCTGAACCAACTTTTCAAACTCACTAAGCAAATTGTGATATCCAAGCCCATGTGAGAGGCAGTTAGAAATGCCAGAAGTATGTTTAGTTTCAACGCACGTGCCAGAAAGCCCAAGGTTTTGTGCTCTCTCCCCAACAAACCATTTTGTTGGGTTTTTGTCCACCAGCTTCCTTCCTCCTCCCTTCTGGTCTCAGTTTTGCTTCATCCCTGTGTATCTTTTCCTGCCCTGCTGTTGGCTGGTAGGAATGGGTGACCAAACCAGCATTATCCCACTGTCACTGCCAAAGCCTCAGTGGGTAAACTGGTCTTTAGAGAAGCAAAGGACGTGTCAGTCAATTTTCCTGTTTGTAGTCCATTGCAACATGGCAAAAATGTGCACAATGCCATGTTGGAGCATCTCCAGAGAATGGCAGTGGAGATGGGAAAGGGGCTGGAGCACAAGTCTGGTGAGGAGCAGCTGAGGGACCTGGGGTTGTTGAGCCTGGAAAAAAGGAGGCTCAGGGGAGACCTTACTTTTCACAACTCCCTGACAGGAGGTTGGAGCCAGGGGGGCCAGGCACTGCTCCCAAGGAATAGCACAAGTGACAGCACAAGAGGAACCGGCCTCAAGTTGCACCAGGGGAGGCTTAGGTTGGAGCTGAGGAACAATTTCTTCCCCTCCAGGGTTGTCCAGGGCTGTCCCAGTCTGCCCAGGGCAGGGGTGGAGTCCCCGTGACCCCTGGAGGGGTTTCCAAGCCCCTCCAGGGGGCTGTGGTGCTGAGGGCCAGGGGTCAGTGGTGCCCTGGCAGTGCTGCAGGGATGGTTGGACTTGATCTTAAAGGTCTCTTCCAACCAAAGCTATTCTATGATTCTACAATTCTTTTTGCTATGGATCCTCATCAAAATAATCTGGTGAGATTTGCTGAGAGTGGTGTGAATAGTGGTTCTTTCCCCACACCTTTGATGTCTGTCTATCTATCCATCTATCACCTATCTATCTGTAGATATTTTATTGCCTTCCAAAGATGCTTCTGGTCAATTGTTTAATATATATACGTGTGTGTACACACACATATGTATGTGTATAATGGTGTTTAAAATTCTCTGTTCTATCCAAATAATATTTTCCTCCAACGACGACTTCAAAAATCCAGTAAGTTCAGGAATCTCTCCTGTTTGTCAAAAATCTTTGCTCCGTTTCACGTGTGCTACCTGTTAAATGCAGTTGCAAAGGTCCCTAACATTATCTTTGACAGCCTTTGGATCACCTGGAATGACAGTGATGAGATACAACACTGGATGATGTAGTGTCCTGTTTGCAAACTGATTTTCAAATATGATTTAAACATCTTGAAACATACGTTGTTTGGTCTGAAGGATAAAAGTACCTTAATGTAGCAATGGTAGTGAATTATTTAAGAAACTAGATTAAGAAAGGCAAATGGGAAATATGTTACCAAGAAATGAAGGAGCATAAGATTTTTTTTAAAAAAATCTTCCAAAAAAGAGCCTAGAAAGAGCTTGCCAAACTTGGTATTTAAAGACAAAGCTCTCTTGAGCTGAGTTCAGAAAAAGGTCTTTGTGTCAAATGTTTTTCACTTTTTTTTTGCTTTAAATGAACTGAAATTCAGCCAAACCAGATTCCTCATTTTTTGGGGAAAAAATAAAGTTCCCTCCCAAGCCCAGGAGAAGCAGGCCAAGTTTCATCCCAACAGGAATGTTTTTGCCAAAGTTATAAAAATTGAAGTGAAAGTAATGGTGCTTATCTGGCATTTATAAAGCAGCTTCATCCCCAAAGTTCTGAAAGCACATTACATACAGCATGCTGGATTCCCCAGTCCTTAGTCACATCTTGCTCATGCACATTCTCGTTAAAATACACAGAATTTCAGCTCAGGCCTGGAGGTCCCCTGCAGGAGCACACAGCTGGATCCCTTTCCACATCTCTCGTGGTGGGGACTCAATGGCAGTAGACTGAGACCTTGGCTGTGGTGGAGATTCAGTGTGTAACGAGTGGAAGTGCCCACCATCAAAATCCATCTGGAGAGGCGTGATGCCCATCAGCAAACCAGCTTTGGTCCAAAAACAGAGTGTGTGATTCAATACCATATGCTCTGCCACAGGTCATGGATACCAAAATCAGAGTTTGCCACCAGCTCCATTGGGTCCTGGTGCTGGCTGATGTCCTGCTAACAGAAGTGATTTCCTCCATCCCTTGTTAACACAGAGTTTTTTCTTAGTCCTGAACTATCAGGACATTCATAGTGCACATCTTTTGCATTCTTACTTGAACTCAGTCCTTAAAGCTTTCACTACTACGTGTTTTTTTCTAAGACTTCCCTTGGCTTTAAAATAATTCACTTTTCTACACGAGTGCCTCCCCTAATTCTATGCATATATATGTTTCCCATAGATGGCACCAGAACTGAATGTTTTCTTTGTTATATTTTTGCCCAGATGTTCCCTGTTTTGGAGGCAGGAGTTATTTTACCTTTATTTAATGAGTAGGTTTTGAGTTTTAGTTGTTTTGAGTTGTTTGTTTTCTCACCAAAGGTATCTTGCAGAGTTCCCACTGGAAAAACAAAACAAAACAAAACAAACAACATAGACTCATAGAATGGTTTGGATGGGAAGAGACCTTTCAAAGTCATCTAACCCAACCCCCTGCAGGGAGCAGGGACATCTGCACCCAGAGCAGGGTGCTCAGAGCCCCGGCCACCTCCACTGCAATGGGGACAGGGATGGAGCATCAACCACCTCTCTGGGGAACCTGGACCAGGTCTCACCACCCTTACGGTGAAAAATTTATTTTTCTAGTCTAAATCTCCCTGTTTTAGTTTGAAACCATCACCTCTTGTTTTGTCACAACAATATCACTAAAAAGTCTGTCCTCATCTTTCTGCAAGTCCTTTGAAATCCTGAAAGGCCACCAGAAGGTCTCCCCAGAGTCTTCTCCAGGATGAACAATCCCACCTCTCTCAGCCTTTCCTAGATTTGCTTATACTGAGCATATTTGGTTCGAGAAACTAATTTTGCCATAATATCTGAAGAAATGAGGAGATGAAAGGAGCATTTTAAAGGTGACTGTGTAACCTCAACTGCTGTGAAATCTGCAGGGGAGATGGACATAGCATCCATGGTGCCCGATCTCATCCCTCTCCTCGTGCTTTAGGTTCACTCCTCANCCAACCCCCTGCAGGGAGCAGGGACATCTGCACCCAGAGCAGGGTGCTCAGAGCCCCGGCCACCTCCACTGCAATGGGGACAGGGATGGAGCATCAACCACCTCTCTGGGGAACCTGGACCAGGTCTCACCACCCTTACGGTGAAAAATTTATTTTTCTAGTCTAAATCTCCCTGTTTTAGTTTGAAACCATCACCTCTTGTTTTGTCACAACAAGCCTGCTAAAAAGTCTGTCCTCATCTTTCTGCAAGTCCCTTGAAATCCTGAAAGGCCACCAGAAGATCTCCCTTCTCCAGGATGAACAATCCCACCTCTCTCAACCTTTCCTAGATTTGCTTATGCTGAGCATATTTGGTTCGAGAAACTAATTTTGCCATAATATCTGAAGAAATGAGGAGATGAAAGGAGCATTTTAAAGGTGACTGTGTAACCTCAACTGCTGTGAAATCTGCAGGGGAGATGGACATAGCATCCATGGTGCCCGATCTCATCCCTCTCCTCGTGCTTTAGGTTCACTCCTCACTATTGACAAGTATGGCCCTAGATACAGGGCAAGTCAATTCCCTGTATCCACATTAAACTGAGAACATCCAGTTAAGTAATAAGATTTTAATTACCCAAGTCAGAAATTCATATTAAGCTCTAATCTGATACATTACTAACCTAAATTAATGTCAAAAGGTGTCTGTATAGAGACTTTCGTTCATTTAATGATGGTTAGTTTGGGGCCTAAACAAATTATTTGCAAAATTCTCCAGACCGCTGTAGAAATGACATTTCCAATGCTAATAGACTTTTGATTTCCAATTAGTCCTCCACTCTCTGCAAAGGGTAGAGTTGCTTTGATCAGCAGCTGAACAAAAGGGTGTTGAGAAGATGGATCCTTGAAGCATTTTTTTGGGATGTGAGTGTAAAGTGTTGTTTTATTGCACTGTGGTTATGGTGGGAGACACAGATTGTGTGCTTGGCTTTACACCTTTGTTACATGCGTAAGAAAACTCTTAAAGAAGCTCAAAATCATTGTACAGCCCAGAAGATGCAAGAGCTATTCACAGAATCCCAGCAAGATTGGTGTTGGAAGGGACCTCTGGAGATAATCTCATCCAAGCCCTCTGTCAAAGCAGTCTTCTCTCTTTTTGAAGCTGCTTTCTTCATGAATCTGCTCTAGAATTTCTTATGATTAAAACAACCAATTCTTATTTTTCATCTTTATTCATGATTCCTTCTTTTTTTTTGGTTAGACTCCACAGTCACACTATGGAAACCAAATCAAGCACTTTTCATGTTATTTCATCAACTAAAATGAACTTTTCCATAGCAAAAACCTCTCCAATTCTCTTAGCACTTTGTAACCATGGGTCCTTACAGAATTAACTACAATGTCCCCAGAAAGGGTTAACGTTCGCTGGCAGTTTGGCCATATTAGAACAATTACAGTGATTCATTGTCTATGTCTAATGGCATAATCTGATTGTAAAGACAGCAGAGTGGGCGTTGGAAAATATACAGCAGCCCACTATAGTCAGTGTGAGGCATAACAGGAAATGATTGTGGGTGTTAACCATGTCACAAATGGTTGGATTAAATGCTGACTCCACAGCCGAAAAGCCAAATAAAGATATGGGAAAGCAACCCGTATGGGTTTCAATAACAATTAGGAGACTATCTAATATTGCTTTTAGCAACAGAAAGAAATGCTGCTGTGAAAAACCTACCACAGGTGATTCTACTTAGAACTGTATTTACTATCTTCCTAATGTGTTAGCCAATAAGTAAAACTGTTCCGAATAATTTGCTCTGATATGTTCAGAAAGCAAGGTATTTTATATTGAAATAAATAGGAAATATAACTCCTGATTATGATATTGTCATTAAGGTACTTATTTTCAATTAAGAATTTTTATTAGCTCTCATCAAGTTGAGTAATGAAAGTGTTGTAAAATATACTTCCTTTCCCACCCCGTCCGCTCCCTCCTGCCCCTTCTGCAAAGGCCTCACCTCTCTGGAAAGGGGAACAGGAAAAAGGGGAAAGGGGAGAGGGAAAAAGGGAGAGAGAGAGCGAGAGAGAGAAAGAGAAAGAGAAAGAGAAAGAGAAAGAGAAAGAGAAAGAGAAAGAGAAAGAGAAAGAGAAAGAGAGAGAAAGAGAAAAGGAAGGAAAGGGAAGGAAAGGAAAGAAAAAAGGAAAAATGAAAAAGAAAAATAAAAGGAAAGGAAAAGGAGAGGAAAGGGGAAAAGAAAAAGAAAGGAAAAGAAAGGAAAAAGAGAAGGAAGGGAAAGAAAAGAAAATAGAATAAGGAAAGAAAAAGGGATAATAGAAATAATAAAAATAAATTTAAAAGAAGGGTGGGGAAAGAGAGAGAGGGAGGAAAAAAAAAAACAATTTATTGTGATTTTTTGAGCTTATTTTCCTTCTGCCTATTCATTGCTTGGGTTTCTGCTCTGGAGCAGCAGTCGTTATGTCTGCGAGGCCAGGTACCAGCAGAGCCCCTGATGGGGCCTTTTTTTCCTTCTCTCCCTTCCTTTCCCTAGGGAATGGCTGGCAACACACATTTTGCTGAGGCCCTGATGGCTGGGCTGTGGATCACCACACACAATGCATCAGGACTGGGACTTCCTCTCAAACCCTTCCAGAGACATCCATCCCACTCCCAGGGAGAAAAGGGACTCGTTGTAGATTGGACATTTAAATAATTTAGTAAAAATGGGCACATTAATTTCTTTTTTTTTAATAGTTTTGGCCTCTTGGAGGAGCTAATGCAAAGCAAACACTTTTTTTTTTTTTTTTTAGGCAAAGGCTTTAAAATCACAATAAACTCATTTTGATTGTAAATATATTTTCAGCTACATTTTATCAAATAATCTTAGGAAAAAAAATGTTTTATGAAGTTATGATGATGTAAATGGTTCTTTCCCTTTCTCTCTTTCTCTCCTTTTTCACACATATTCTCTGGAGGATCTAAAAATAAGCCTCTAGCTATACAAGTCAGTGCTCCAGGTTTATCCCAGAGACTAAGCAGCATTCCACAAAATACCTTTATTATTTTCTGGGGTTCCTCTGCATTGTGTGAAACCTCCAAGGTTATTTGAGCACAGACATGTAAGGAGACACATGTAATGGCCACATCTGAGGCAAGGGTTGGGGGGGGAATTTTTCAAGACCTGTGCTGTATAAATTAAAGATGTGAATTTCTATTTTTCTGGTGTTTGGATTATAGTTTCAACCACCTTTGTTTGCTTCTCACTAATCAGAAAGGTATCAGGAATCAACAGGTGAATGTAAAGGTAGCCAGAGTTGTATGAAATTCTGTGGCTCTCAGCAAACACCTTCAGCCTCAAAAACATGAGGTTTTTATTTTTAATATGCAAGGGCTTGATTCTATGCATTGACCTTAATGAAAGGGGAATCACTGAGTTCAGCTGGAGGAGGTGAAGAAGAGTGTTGATTTAACCATGTTTTTTGGGATAACAACATAGCATTTTTAGACTACCTATTTTTTCCTGATGAAATTTGAATCTACACTCCTTAGGTAAGCATTCTGATAAGGCAGTGTAAATGGTTTGTAGTGATGAGGTAAAGAAAGGAAGACCAAAAGGTGGGCAGGAAGGGCTGACGGATGCCCACACATCCCTTGCAGAGCCCTGCATCCTTAAAATGATATTTCACCACTGTCCAAGAGCAGCTTCCTATGGAGGTTGGCTGCCAATCTGTTAAAAAAACAAAGAGCAACCCAGCCACATGAGTTAAAACCTAACTGGATTATCTTGATTGCTTAGAAACACGAACACTACGTATTTCCTATGCATCTGTCTATGTCAGGACCAAATATCCAAGTGCAAAATATAGCACGGCTGAGGGTATCGATCCAAGACACGGCCTCATGGTGACCATCATTAGCTTGCAGATGCAAGGAGCAGGAGCCTTCCCAGCTGATCAGTCCACTCCTGTAGTTCTGCAGAACTAGTCCTGGCCGTGGGGCTGAGCTGAGTTTGTACCCAGGACAAGTGGTGGGGGCCACACGTGCTGTTCTGCCTGCCGTGAGTGGGATGTGATGCAGCCCTGCAAACACCTCCTTGAAGAACTAACACTCTTTTATTGCAGGAAGAATGGAACAGGATTTCACAGTCACTTGTCTTCGCAGTAACCAGCTTCTCACTTCCCCCAGCACCCCCTGGGGGTTTGTGGTTACTTCAGGTGTGCTCCTCTGTTTATGGCCCTGCAGCAGTATCAGTTTTCCCCAAATCCCCTAATTCTAGTTCCTGGGGTGGGTTTACCCAGCAAACAGTGACCGAGGATAGCCTTGTGATTAGGTTCATTAACTCATTTGTGTTTTGCTCTCCTCTTTGTGGAGCCTCTGGAGCAGGTCAGGCATGTGGGGCTGGGCAGAGGATTCCCCGTGCTGGCACATGGGGATGTGTTGTGACAGGACAGGGTGATGGTTTTGAACTAAAAGAGGGAGATTTAGACTAGAGAGAAGGAAAAATATGATGCTGAGTGTGCTGGAACACTGGATCAGGTTGCCCAGAGAGGTGGTCAAGGCCCTGTCCCCATTGCAGGGGAGGTGGCCGGGGCTCTGAGCACCCTGCTCTGGTTGCAGATGGCCCTGCTCCCTGCAGGGGGCTTGGACTAAATGACTTTCAAAGATCCCAACCCAAACCAATCTGTGATTCTATGATTCCATTACTTCAGTGTCCATCCATGCTGAGGGGGGATTTCTTCCTTTCCCTGCTCCCTGCTGTCACCCAAACAATGACAAAAGAGGTGGGGTTTACTGCTTTTTTGTGAGACAGTTCCTAAAATTCTCTTCTCTATGGAGGTATAAGGTGTGGGCTTCAATAGACAAAATCCTTTCCCTCTCTGTAACGCAGCAGCAAATGAAGGAGAGAGGTGAAACATAAGGAGTCCATCACAACCCAGAGGGCAGAGTGGTGTTTAACTCCCTCTTACGTACCCTTCTGGGAAAGATCCTTCTGGCATAAGTTGATCACTAAAACTAGCAAAAATTATGCTTCCCCCTCACATCATATGTAAAATGAAATGGAAACCAACCAAATCTAGATGCCTCAGTTCAGGTTTGCAGCATCCTTGCACATGTGGAAAAAGGAGTTAGTTTTATTTTGCCCAAGTGTGATGCAGAGATGGCCATTTGCACTGCAAAGTTTGCAGCCTTCAGAGGAGTGTAACCGTTTCTAATACTTTGAACATTCCTAATGGATTCCTTTTGGGTGGGAAGAGCTGACAAGCCAGGTCTAACTGAGAAACAAAGTCTGACTGCTGCTTTCTGAAGAAGAGTTTTGTGCGGGTTTCTCGCTAGTGCAGTGTCCATGGCAGGTCTAACATAGCTTTGCCATCATGAATAACATCTCTGCCCCAGAGGTGTCAACCACCTGAGCAGAAAACTGGCAGAAATTGATGATCTTATTTTTTTTATATATTGAAAAATATTTTTTTATATTGAAAACTGGTAGAAATCAATTTATTTTCTTTTAATATTGAAAATATTTTAGTATTGAAAAACAGTTGTGCAAGTGCTGCCCAGTGTTTGTTTTTCCTACTAGGTTTTTCCTGTGAGGTGCTTCTATGGTCTTAAATTCACCAAATGCCAGCAAATAGCATTAAAATCGGGGTGTGCATGAGGTGCACCCCATAATTGTTGCTCGTATGCTGGAAGGAGTCTGTGTTTTCTAAATGAGTGCACATACCCCTTATGTGATTTACTATATACCTACAGTAAATTTTCTTGTGGGAGATTTTATGGTGCCTTGTTGAATCGTGAATGTTAAGTCAAACCTTCCTATAGCCGAGGAAAATAGAAGCCAGATCTGCAGAGAGAAAGTAACAAGGAGTTTTTGTTAATGTGTATTCCTGCTCATAGAAAGAGAACAGAAATTCTACCCTAATGAAAATTAAATGTACTACCTTTTGTTCCTAGATGTATCTTAAAAAAAAACCCCAAACCAAACCCACACACCCTTGTTAATCACCACGAACAGTTCTCTTCAACCAACAGAATGACAAAAGAGCACTAAAATGCTCTGGCTGGATTCCAGGTGGGGTTGGGTTTGGGGGTTTATTTGAGAACTTTCTGAAGAAAACTCACATAACATGGTGTGGGGGTTTTTTTTGGGTTGGTTTGGGTTTGGGTTTTGTGGGTTTTTTTTTTTGTTTGCTATGGGAAGCATGTTTTTCCATAATTCATAAACCCTCTTTTATCCAAGTCCATGAAAGGACCTCTCTCCGTTATGCAGACCAGAGCTGACACATTTATGTGCAAAATTGCTGGAGCATTTACACCACTATTCATCAAGGCAGTGTCTGTGCTCCAGGAATATTACAATCACCTGGCACCATCAGTTTAACACACACATGCACAAATTCTTGGAAGACTGTGTTATTATAACACATAACAAAACATAACAACCACGGCACTACTGGGCCACGTCTGTAACGAGTTTGCTTTCCCTTTCTTAGTTGTACACATGAATCTGAATTAACAAATGCCATTAGATTATGGATGTAATATTTAATAATAAGAGATCTGGGTAGAATGGATAATATCAGTTGGTTCAGGATATTCCTAATAAGAAATACTCTTTTCATTCCCAAAGTGACCAGCTGAAATCCAGCCTGTGCTGGAAGTAGCTGGAAGTTACACCTACCTGGCTGCTTGTATGTAGCCTGTGCAAGATGAATGCTCATTATTTTTCTTCTGTTATAAAATGTTTAATCAACATTCCCTATTATTACTCTCCTCTATTTACAGGTGTTGTTCTCTGGATAGACTTTCCAGTGAGTCCATTCTTCTGTCCCCAGGTCTGTGTCCCTACTTGATTCTGTGTTTCACAGGAGTCTTTGGGACATGGTTTAGTGGTCATAGTAGATGGTTTGATGGTTGGACTTGATGATCCTAGAGGTCTTTTCCAACCTTAATGTTTCTATCATTCAAGGCACTGCCCTGACCATGAGCATGGGGAAGGTGTTAGAGGACAGAGGTTCTCATATGAGGATCACACCTCGTTGTGATGTCTGGAAACAGCATACACTGTCTTCTGCAGAGGACAGAAGGGTTATTTCCTATGCATAGGATCCTGAAAGAGCTTGCCAAGGTGCTGCTGGCCATCTTCCTAACTTGGAAGACAACACCTGAATACCTAAGAGCTGAGCTGTACCACGTGCAAGAGCTTTTGTAGAGGACCAGACTCTCACTGCAGTTCCCACTGCCCCCACCCTATCTGTTGCAGACCCAGGTCACTCAAATGCAAGCTTTCACCCAAACCAGCTTACCCTCTGCTCTGGGTGATGGGATCACCCTGCCTCATCACCAGGATGTGGGTGACTGGTGTGGGGCACCCAGGCATGCCAAGGGCTGCATGAGTGCTCTCTGGTCTTGCCCAGTGTGGGGCAACTGTAAACCACAGAGGATTCATTCTTCAGCCTTGAAGTGGTTCTCACCTCACTGTCAGGTGATGTTACACCCCATAGTAGACAACTTTGTCATCTCCAGCTGGGGTGGAGATGGCTTTTGTAACCGTGGGGGAGGGAGGTATTTAGGTTTCAAACAAGGCTGTGGCTGTCAGGTGAGGAACACATTTATTTTCATGAGGATTTGCACTGACTGTAGTAGCAAAGATCTTTAAAAATTGCCTAAATAAGTATTTACATGATACTGTAACCCAGAATGGTTTCAAAGGAGCCTTTATGATCTGTCAGGTCAATAATCTGCATTTTTAAAAGTCCCTGAATACATATTTGCATGATCTGTATTTCAAAAGCTCTAGTAAATATGTATTTGCACAATAGACCATAACAATCTCTTTTAAGCCATCGTGGTCTATATGTGGTGTTAATCCTCATATATTCCAAAGGAGTTTTATTTTCCAAAATAGCTTTTATTAATAAGATGTTCAGATGCCACGGTTCTGAGGGCGATAGAAGGATGTAATCAAAAGGGATGAGGACGGCTTTTCATGCAATTAAAAACTGATTTAAAAGTTAGGCAAACAGCATAGGCAAGCACTTGGTTTTACCCCCACCTTTTAGCCCAAGAGTTATCCCAGAAACCCCCCTCTTTGGGGATCATCTGCCACTTTCTGCTCCATTGCAGGTAGACCGTGTCCTCCTGAGTAACAATCTCTGGCAAGCAGCCGACAATATTTCCCATGGAAATCTTTCTGATGTGCTCCAGGTGGGAGAAATGAGGCAGAGAGAGGTTCTGAGCCAGGGATCTAAGGGATGTATCATCAGAGCAATAGATTTATGAACCCAAATGTTTTAATATGAAGGTCTGCTTTGACCAAAGTCTTCTTGCTGTTGCCATGTTAGCCTGGAAAGACAGATGGGACATGTCTGGATTGTCAGTTGGTTCTCCCAAGGAACAAGTGAAAGGACAGGAGGAAATGGCCTCAAGCTGCCCCAGGGGAGGTTTAGGGTGGAGCTGAGGAACAATTTCTTCCCCTTCAGGGTTGTCCAGGGCTGTCCCAGGCTGCCCAGGGCAGGGGGGGAGTCCCCGTGACCCCTGGAGGGGTTTCCAAGCCCCCTGTGGAGCTGTGGTGCTGAGGGGCATGGTTTAGCAGTGCCCTGGCAATGATGGGTTAATGGCTGGATTTGGTGATCTGAAAGGTCTCTTCCAACCAAAACAATTCCATGATTGTATGTATTTCATCACAGTCATGGTTAGCTGTGAGATGCTCATATCTGATGTCCTCTGGCCGTTTTGCTTTGAGACCTCTGCTGGAACTGACCCTGGATGGTCTATTACTTGTGCCCCTGGGTTGCAGCCAAATATAATGACCCAATTCTGTGTCCATCAGTTCCCATCAGCAGTTCTAACCGTGTTTCTTCGTCTCCACCATAGCTGTTTTGTAAGAACTAGTATGGAATGATCGGGTGCAGTTTTCCTCCACATTCTGGCCAGACATCAAGTAACAAATTCAGAGTTTTTGTCACAGCTGGAAGTCGTGGGTACTGGAAGTGAGGATGGGAGTTGGGGTTTTCCTTTTAAATATGTAGACTGGTTTTTTTGGATGGTTGGTTGGTTGTTTTTTGATTTTTTTGTTTGTTTGGTTGGTTAGGGTTTTTTTCCTTTCCTTTTTTTGTTTTGTTTTGGTTTTGTTGTTGGTTGTTTGGGTCTTTTTTTTAATCAAAACAAAACAACATTTGAAATGTTTTTAAAATTTAGGGTCTTGTCCTGGCTTTGTATACGGACACAGTGAGGTTTTTATCACCATGTCAAGGTCTCAATTTTCACTTTCAATCCACTGCCAATGCTAATTTATGTACAATTGCATTATCACAGAGCAGAGGTGAATGTTGGTTTATTACTGCTAAGGACATGATTGTGAAATTATTGATATCCTGATTGTAACAAACTTAGTTCTTTAAATACCTGATCCTGAACTTAAGCAGCATTCGGATACCATCAGTAATTATTTGATGTGTAAAATTACAACAGGTTTGATGACTTTAGTTGTCTTTGCCAAGAACAGATATTCCATTTCCCCAGCTACTTGTATTATTTGTGCATTTTTTATATGTCTCACATTGAATTAACTTATCTTAGTGGAATAGCTTCAATCTGAGACCCTCACTCCCCTCAGCCAGCAGTCTGCAGACCACAGCTTTTGGATTTGGGAGGGTCAAAGCCTAAATAAATAAACCTCAATCAATCCCCTGTCCCCAAATCGTGGCCACCCTGCCTCCACCTCTGCCAAGCACCCAGCGTAGTCGGGAGGTTTTCCTGCTTCTTCTCCTCCTCCTTCTCCTCCTCACTCGGTCATATGGTGCAGGTAAGAGAAGGAGCCTGCACATATTGTTTCTGTTTGCAAAGGAAGTACACCCTGCACTTTCCCCCGCACATAAATTCAGCCAAAGTGGTATGTCATTAATCAGGTGCAGAATCTGGAAAAATCATACAGAGACTTTGTGTCTTCTATTAAAAGCAGCAACTTACGGCTGGCTAGTTTGTTTATTGAGAATGTTTTATTAACACTGCACCTTGCAGAATGTGAAGAATAGGACAAAATGAGATTATTTCTCCATCCACCTCCAGCTTGAGTTTTCTGCATAAACAATTTGAGTTGTGAACTGTAAAAATCCACGTGTTGATTCTGGAGCCTACGTGGAGAGTAAGTCTCTCAGATCATGGGGAGAGGTAAAACGCAGTACCAGGTATTTCCAGACTTAGAAGGGTTCCGTGCATAAATCTGAGTCAGAGAGTAAACCAAACCTTCATAAAGCTCACCTGGCTTTCTCTCAACTGCTAGGAAGCAACACCTTGGCTTCAACATATTTGGGCTTGGATCACTTTTCAAGTCCAGCACCATCCCAGCCTCCGTGCTGCAGAGCAGAGCAGAGCAGAGCAGAGCAGAGCAGAGCAGAGCAGAGCAGAACAGAGCAGAGCAGAGCAGAGGCAGCAGCCCCCCAAACATGCAGACGTGTGAGATCCCTCATTTTTCCTACCCTGATAATTGCCTATTAACATAATGTAAATTGAAACCCCCTTCCGAATGCCAGAGCCCCGGTGCACAAAGACTTTCCTCCTCCATTAAAAAGACAATTTTGCCTGTGCAGTAATGGCAAACGTCAAGCTCAGATAGGAAAGTGGGTGCCTCTAAGTATTTCATATTTTACAGGAATATGTTTTAAATGAAATACTGCCTGACAGATAAATTACCCTGGCTTTTGCATAGGTACCCGGCTGATTTAGTGCTACCAGCAGCGCAGATGGTTGGCGACAACTTTGTAGGTGCTTAAACATCTTAGTACATGAATGCAATTTTTGCACTAATGCAAACCACTTGTGGAATGACCCCGAGTATGTAATGTTTTCCATTGAGAGAACTGGTTTGGACTTGCAGAGAGAAAAGTAATATACAAATTACTTCAGGTAACCTGTAGCCTTTAAAAAGAAAAGAAATGCAATTATATCTGCTCTCTGCAACCACCACTTAATGAAAACAGAAGACTGAAATGGTCTTTCTAAGTTTCAGAACTTACATCAGGTCCCTGCTTATTAACAGAGCAGTTGTACCAGCAATTTGTTTTTGTAATTACGTTCTTTGTGGTCTACACAGTTTTCAAATAGTGATGCAAAAAGGACAGCTGGAAATACTGCTGGTTGCTTACCTAATCCCCAGTGAGAATAAAAATAGATAACAGTAAATGAGACGGTATGGAGGCAGCTAAATTAACAGTCAAAGCTGAGATTTTTTTTTAAAGACACAGTATTCTTCAACGTACGCTGTAAAAGATGGAGAAGAAATGTATTAAATATCAGTAGGAATACTCGTCCCTTTGATTACGTGAACGAGAAGCTGAACTCATTCCCCAACTTAAAACGCCCCGCTCTTGTACAAAGCAAATAGTGAGCTTGACCACAAAATGCTGATATTTTCCAGGCAAAAAGTCAGCACCGAGGCAAAATGGTTGCTTAGAAAGTAATGTTCGTTTTCCTTTCCTTTTTCTTTGTGTTTATTGTCGAAAGAAAATGTACAGATTCCCGTTGAAACTGCGATTTGAAGAGGCTTCAAAGACGGTCACTTTTCTAGGAGCAGTGCTTTAGCTGGCAGTGGGGAGCTGTGCATGCATCCTGGATGGAGATGGTGAGGCTGAGCCTCATGGGAGGCCTGGAAATATTTAGATTTGTAGAAACTCAGCCAACTTTAGAGAGTCTAGAATTATATAAATTCCAGCTCAAGGTTCGTGCAGCCACACAATCAGTCTTTGGGAGAATACCCTTCCTTTGGTTTTCTGAGCACAACTTCCCTTGTTTCATTTTGATCTGTAGGAATTGTGTTGGCACTGGCCATCACTATTGAAACCTCCTCAAAGCTTCGGTGTTGATGGACAGAGGCTACCTGTAGCTGCACGCTGTGGATGCACCTTCCCTCCACGAATCAAGGGCCACCAAGGCTTTGGAATTGTAGCTTAACAAGGATTTTACCTGCATTTGCCTAACTAACTAGCGAGCCAGGCTACTGGCGGGTATCAATCAGCATTTCATTATGCCATTTTGCATTAGCTGAGGATGTGACCTGCGCTATTCCCTCCTGCAAAGCAACATCTCGTAGCTGTCATTTCACTGAAGCGATCAAGGTAAATGCATGATGGAGCCAGGAGCTGACATTTGCTAGGGGAAGCTCGCAGGAGCAGCGGGCAGCTCCCAACCCCGCGCCCGCAGCCTCCCCGCTCGCCGCCGAGGAAAGAAAACCCTCAGCGCTTGTGAACTTCGTTGCCTGACATCCACTCTCTTCTTGAATATTCCTCCCAGGTCTGGGAGCGAAGAGCTCAGCGGCAGAAAATCCAAAGGCACAAAAGCAGAGCCAACAGGAAATTCACATTTTACCCAAAGCCAGAGCCAAGTGAGATCACTGCGCTCATGCTCCGGCTGCAGCCTGGGTGCGGCGGGGTTGCGTGAGGCAAACCTGGGGTCAAACGGGTCCAAGGGCTGCATCCTTAAGGTCGTGATCTGTAATAAACTGAAATTAAAGGCAAGGCTCACCTTGGTTTAAAGGAAGACCTTGAAAGAGTGCTTTTAAGTGTATTTTCTGAGCGTGTCCAAAAGACTGGACACAGTCGCCTTGGAAAATGATTCCTTGCAGTGGTGTTCTGCAATTTCAGGTACTTTCAGATGTACCTACAGGACTTCTCTGTTAGCTGCAGTTTTATACCCCTGGATTTCTGTAACCAAATCTTCTTTCTCCTGATAGTTACTGAGCGGTGTCCTAAAATAAATAATACACCTCCACTTCCCTAGAGTTGGGGAGGAGAGTGCTTACTCCTAGACTGTAAAGTCTGGTTGTGTGGGAAGATGGTCTTCTGTGGTTTTGGGTTGTTGGTTTGGTTTTTTTTTCAGTATTGAGGGAGCCAATATGAAGTTCATTGCATTTTCCTTGAGGACTCAGTTTGCTGTATCTGAGGCCAGGTAAGAAAAGAACAAGAGGAAAGCCACTTGATTTTGTGCCTGCAGCGAAGCTAAGCGGTTCAAGGCCAGAGTAAACATGAAGTGAATGAAGGAAAAAAAAAAGGAAAAAAAAAATAAGATAAGAAAAGAAAAAAACCCCAACCCAACCAAACAAACGTGTGAGAGGAGAGGTTTTCTGATTTAACAATGAGCAGAGCTTGGAAAGAGCCAGAGGCTCGGTTGCCTCCCCCTGGGGATGCCTGGGCTGCCATACCTGCTGGCACTGCCCATCTTCCCAGCTCCAGGCAAAGCTGTAAACCGAGCCAATTTTCATGTATTCCAGGGATGCTCCATCACAGGTTGTTTCCAGCTCCATCCTGCTGCACCGTGCTGGTAGTAGCTGGGTGTTTCTGATCA
Organism: Chloroceryle aenea; assembly: GCA_013399075.1. Taxonomy (NCBI): domain Eukaryota; kingdom Metazoa; phylum Chordata; class Aves; order Coraciiformes; family Cerylidae; genus Chloroceryle; species Chloroceryle aenea. The sequence continues at coordinate 94,781 of VWZY01011873.1, read as the reverse complement.
CCTCCACAAACCTGGCACTGTTCCACCTCTCGGTCTGACTCCAGATGGCAGGATGAGGTTTCCTTGGTTTGATCTGTACTACAACAGACTTTTAAACAGTGTTTTGTTGTGACCATTTTCCAGCCTGGAGCTGAGCTCCACTCTCAGGAAGATCGCTGCTCAGAAAAGCCAAAAAAAAAAAAAAAACCCCCAAACTGTTGGGAATTGAATGTAAATGGCTGGGGGGAGGTTTGGTTCTTGTTTCATCTCTGCCTGTTTTGGTGATATGTCTGATACAGAGTTATCTGAATCAGATATGCTGAAGATGCTCAAAATTTATCTGGACTGGAGAATCGGATCTAGCTGGATCTACTGTGAGTGGGAGGTGGGACTACACAACCTCTAGCCATCCCTTCCAATAAAATTAACAAGCCCTAAAAATTCAGTATGGATCATCTTAAAAACTGACTTGTGAGGTAGGAACTGCAATCGTACACCAGCAGGTACATGCAAAGCTATAGATTATACATGACAATATAAAATCCCCAAAAGGTTCCTTATTCTGGATATTTGGTCCACCAAGCTGAATTAGTAAGAACATTTTGGGGAAAAATAAAAAATAAAAACAGGATTTTCAGGATAATATGTTCATTTCTCATTTCCTCCTGGCTTACAGCTGCCCCTCTAAATGGGAGATAGGAAGCAAAGGTGCTTCTCTCTCCCCCTAGTTAAGGAGCTGGTCAAAGTCCAACAGCTGCTGAAGTCTCAGCCTGCAAGAGCCAATGTGCAACCCAAATACTCTGCAGTTGGACACCAGGATAATTTTCAGGGAAACCCTTTGCTGGCAGTATTAACCATATTTCTTACTTCTCTACTGCAGCCTCCAGGCCATGACGCTGCAGATTCACTAAATGAGATCTGAAATCACAGTCCCATAACACAGACAGAGCGTGGACTGAAGAGATGTGGAGCTGCTGAGATGTTAGCATGGCACTACGCATCTTGTTGCACGTGCTGCCAGGTAGTCTCAGGACACTTTCAAAGTCCTTCTGTGTTTCCATATTTTGGGGGAAGACCAAAACGTCTCAGCATTTTTAAGGCCTTTGTAGGAACAAGAGCAATATTGTGTTTGGAGTAACAGCAGAACTCAGATGTAAGGAGCCTTGGGGAAATTTAATGACACATCCACTTTCTACTTCTTGCACTTACAAGACACTTAGAGCCAAGTCACTCTGTCTTCTTGGGCCTCCTCTGCTCAGAGGAGACATTCTCCTGTGCTTTCCTGCTGCTTCTTCTGTCCAGCTTCTCAGCAGTCAGGATGCATAGTTTTGACCCTCAACATCACTCTGTGTGTTCAAGGAAAAGGCAGGAGAGGTCAGGACAGGAAACACCTTCCTGGTTTCTTGAAGTCCAGGCTGGACTTTTGTCAGAGAAAGGCAGATTCAAACTCGGGTGTCGTCCTCACCCACACAAACAAGGTCACAGTCATTATGAAAATAAGCTGAGCTGGAGCACTCTTCGTGGCCAAGCTGTGGAGTGAGCCTCGTTGCACTGCCTGAGGGACTCAGCATCCTCCACCCACTGACTGGATCAGACCTTGGTGCGCTGGCGAGCAGGTATGAGCAGGATGGGCTCAGTGTTCCCCATAATGAGTCCCCTCAGTGCTGGCAAGCCCTGAGCCCTGTCCCTGCTACCCGGACCAAATTAAAGAGATCAGATTTACAAGGAGGATAAAGCTGATATGTCCCCTGAGGCAACGTGCCTGCTGCCACCTTGGAAAGGGCTTGGGGAACAGGGATGAGCTCTGTGGCTGGATGATGTGTGTGTGTGGGGGGGTGTTCCTCCCCTTTTCCCATGCAGGAGCAATGTGCCATCTCCCCCAAACGCAGCCGAGCTGGCGAGTGCGGTGCCAGCATCTGTGTGCCAGCTCTGCAGGGCTGTGCGTGCTGCTTGCCATCCATCTGCAGAAGGCAGCACGTGCCAGTGGCTGTGTGCAGGGTGGGCTGCGCCGGGGACTCCATTAGAGGGAAAAGTCCATTGCATAATTAAAAAACCCCAAACCCCATGTTTTCACTTGCTACCTTGATTTTTTTTCCCTATTCAGTTTAAAGTTCCCCATTGGCTTTAATCAAACTCAGGTGAGATTCATAAGCTTGGTCAATTTAGGGATTTTTTTTGGTGGGGGGGAAGAAACCACTAAAAAAAATATAGCAAAAAAAACAAAAGGAAAAGAAAGGAGGGTTTTTTTGCCAAGCAGGTTTTCCCAAGTTCTCACAGCTCTGCATTATGTGGCTCTGTGTCTGAAGCAGGCTCCAAGACTGACTTCCAAATGACCTGGAAAGGGTCCTAAACCAATGTGGCTGCAGGCGAGCAGGAGCTCATCTCAGCAGATACTGCAGTGCTGGAGGAGAGAGACAGGAATCCCAAACTGTGAAACCTGCCTCACCTCCACAAGACAGAAAAACTCACAGGCTCCAGGCTTACAGTTTTAAAGGTGTTTAGTGACATTGTTTTCCTGGTGATGTCTAAGTGTGACTCAGCTTAAAGCCTCTGCTCAAAACAAAACAAAAATGAAACAAATAAAAAAAAATAAGTGAAGTTATTTTATCATCTTGTTATCTCTGAAAAAAACCCCAAACAACTGGTAAATACACAACAAATGCTTTTTACCTTCCCATCGCTCCAAATATTGAATCTAGCCATGGTTGAGTCCCAGATGGCGAGGCATTTAACTTCATTTTCTAACCTCTTTTGGGGCTCAGTTTAATTTATTAAGAGGTTACTCTCAGGACAGATCACACGACACGTGAGTGTAAATTGAACCAGGTATATTAGTGATTTACTAACTGGGTGACTTGCAAGCTCAAAAATAGTAGTCCTCTCACACAGGCTGCAGCCTGACAGATGTCATGAGTGTGTGTCGGGTACCTGCAGGGAGGGCAGGGATTGAGTCCAGTATCTCAGAAGTCTTTTCTTGCCTGCAACAGTAGCACATCTCTTGCTACATCTCTTCTGAGCTGTACAAGCATCAAACTCAAGTTTCATCTCCATTCACAGCCTTAGCCATGGCCTGGAAGTTCATTAGTCACTGTGAGAAGTGCCATTAGCTCCTCCAAGATCAGAACAAGGGATATTTCCACCTCTTGCTCTCTTGCTGCAATAATTCTGCATGCCACCCAACCTTAACAATGCCTGTGGAGATGAATATGCACCAAGGCTGGAACAACGTCCTTATTTTCCCACTCTTTATCCTCTAAGTGTCACTTCCCACGTCAGTGTCTTCCCTTGGTATTGGGATGGGGCACTGCACAGAATCACAGAATTGCTCTGGTTGCAAAAGACCTTCAAGACCATCGAGTCCAACCTCAGCGTAACCCTACTACCCTGATTCTAACAACCCACCACTAGACCATGTCCCTGGTGCACCGTCCCCTGCATCATGCCCAATCCTTTAGAGCTACTGCAGGCTCCTCTGCCTGGCTCTTCTGGTCACCTTGCTAGTTCCAAAAGCCAGAAATAAATAAGCCAGTTCCAAAGCCAGAAATCCCCAGCAGCGGGGGCAGCAGAGCCAGGGCGGGGATCCTGCCCCTCTGCTCCCAGGGTTCTGCTCTGGGGAGAACACCATGCCCTGCTGCA
>VWZY01011873.1:60348-87757 GCA_013399075.1 Chloroceryle aenea | reverse complement strand
TTTTTAGTGGGGGGGGAATCACTGCCCTCTGCCCAGCTCATCCCACTATGTTCGACCTGGGGTGGCTTTAGGTGGCTCCAGGGGCTCCACTGAGATGCACCCAGGGTGGATGGTCACCTCTGAGAGGGGCACCCCTATTCCCCTGCCACCAGAAAGTCCTGTAAAGAGCAAGAAAACTTTCTCTATGTTGTCAGAGGATGAGACCCTTTCATTTCAGAAGCTGCACCGGGCTGTACCTCGAGCAATTCAAATTGTACTAGAGGAAAGAATTTTAAGACAACCCTGTAGAGTTTGCTTTCAATAGGTTTACTATTAAGTTTCAACAACCAGCCATGGGTCATAGGCTTAAGTAAGCCATTAAAAAAACCCCAAATATTGTGTGGAATCAAAAAAAAAACCCCAAACAAACAAATAAACAGAGTTAAATAAATAAATAAACGAGTAAAACCACGCGGGTTGGGAAATCCTCAGTGTTTTCCATAAAGCCTCCAGCTACGCTTCCACCCATGATCGTATGTCATACGGATGGTGTCACAGCCTCCTAAGGGTGCTAGCTCACAGCGATGATATCGAATTCATGGAAGTGTATATGCTCAGAGAGAATACTAATGTTAACTCAGTCTAAATAACAACACTGCCAAAGGAGGAAAGCAAAAGATGAAATACAGTGGATTTCAGGAGGCAACAAGCTCTCATTTATTAAGATCACAGGCATTTTACAGGTTACAAATCATAAGGCAGAAATAACTTTATAATATACAGGTCAGGAATGTGCCTGGGATATTGAGGAACTATTTCCTTGGCAATAATCTGCCACAGATAGTCAGAAGCGTGCGTTTTCTGGCACAACAAATCATTGCTGATTAATTTTGTCTGCCTTTGTCTCAGGGAAGCAGCAAGACACTTGACTGGGTGTTTGGTGCTTACTCTACTTCCACACTATTCTTTCTTGATGCATATTTTTTTGCAAGATAGGCCAAACACAATGCTCTTTGTTTTACCTCTTTGACATCATTTTTTGCCTGAACACAGCGTGCTTACAACTGGAGGCTGTTAAGTGTGCAAAGCCAAGGTGCAGTCTCCTGTAGCAGCCCAACCTGGTGGCTGAAATGGGTCCGAGCCCACCAGAGAGGAGCAGGGGAGAGAAGCAGCCCCCCTCTGCCATGGCTGGAAATGTGCCCATCTATGCAACTGGTGAGGAGGTGTGGAATGGTACCTTCATAATGGACATGGCAGCAGCAGCAACAAACTGGGATCTTTTTCCTCTCTACTGGCACTTGGGAACCAGTGGAAATCACTGCAAGAACAAAAACAGGAGTTTCTCACTTGAGAATCAGCAAAAGCAGAGCTGCATACAGCTGTAAAGTCAAGGGAAGGACCTCACAGCACTGTGGCATCTTCTACCACACTTTATTTATTGCATCCTAGAGCCAGCTGGGCTGGATGGTGGTCTATCTCATCAGCCTCATGTAGGAACTACATAGTATCCCCATAAGGACCATAGATACGATAAATGCCAAAGGCAATGTCAAACCCCATAACTTTCCTAACATTTCCTTAATATTCACAGCTATTAAACATCAACAGATCAGAAATGGAGCATCTCCAAAGCAGGTGTAAACTTCTCCAGGCTCCCTGCGACGTTAGTGTGAGACAGCCACATGTGTTATCATTTCTAAGAGTGCTCTCCACAGTTTGTGCTCTTGATAAAGATTCCCAGTTCCTTATTAGTTATAATGAATCACTCTGGAGCAGGCTGTGGGGGAGACATTTCCAGAAATGTGATAGGTGTGGTAAGGCAGGGCTCAGGAGAACCCAGGCAGGCAGGATTTGCGGCTGTGATGGGCAAGCACGGGGCAGAAATGTCCAGAGGAGGCAGCTTTTGGAGATTGATTCATCTCTGAAGAGCAGGAGGAGGTGGGGGAATGAATAGAGCCTTTGCAAAACTCTAGTGGCAAGGTAACCAAAACATTTGATTTAATGGTTTGTGAGATTTGGAGAGAAGGGTGGCTTCTCTTGATCCCCATCAATGCCTCAAATCCCCTCCATCCCAAAGGCTCCTTGGTTCACAATAAGGGCAAGTAAGAATCAGATTTATTTTCAGAAAAAAAAATGGTAGCACTAAGCCCTCCTGAAGAACAAGGTCTGGGGATATAAATTGCCCACCACCTGCAGAGACTGTGTATTTAGGGTATGATTGTTCAGACCTTTGGTCAACACATCATGGGGGCTTACACCTACCCAGATAGGCTCATGGGCTTGGTTTCGCCTCCTTGGCTGAAGCTGGGTTGGCTTGGCTTGTTTGAGATAAGGCAGCATCTCCCAGAGTTTCCCACCCACCCTTATAGCTCCCAAATGAGAGAAAAACAATGAACCCCCACCCTGAGCACTGCCATTGGGGTGGCTGCAGCAATTCCTGGAGCTCCTTCTTGCATTGGGAAAGTGCAAGGAGACTTCCATGGAAGAGCTTCCTAACTGGGGCTGATAGAAACCTGGAGAGGCGGCCTGTTTCTCTGCCTAATTTATCTCACACGTGCTTGAAGTCATCATGGAAAACAGTGTTTGCTGTTCTGGCTTCTGTTGTCAATGCTCACCTCCTATTTGCATTCCCCGAGCTCCCACCTCCATCCTCATCGCTTTCTCCCTTCAGAATTATAACCAAACCAAACCCAACATGTTCATAACATTTCCTCCAATTTCAAAATACCAAAAGAAAACAAACAGCTAGCAGATGCTGATTTTCTCACTTAACTGCACATATTTTATAGTAATTCTCTATGATTTTCTCCCAAGACACCTACCTGACCTTCCCTTCTCTCCAGTCTCTCCCAGTAGTGGCCAAACGCTGCTAATCAAGTAAGATTCAGCCCATGGAAATAGGCTGCAAATAAGAGAAAATTACCCTTTGACCTTATTGCTTTTGCATGCACAATAGAGACCAAGAAATGCCTTTGCTAAAAGGAATGTGTTTTCCTTGGAAAAAAAAACCTCGATTTTTAGACCAAACTAAATGAAAACTATGATGAAAATGTTGTTGTTTTCTTTTTTTTTTCCCCTGTTTCACAAAAGCCACACAAATAAAATGAAAACAATGCCATGATTTTAGAATGAAATAAATTTTCCAAGAAACTTCAAGGAACTTAAAATGGAACATTAAAATTGTTTTGGGTTTGGTTCTCTCTACGTAACTGGAAGTGATTTATTAGCATGAATTAATCTTTAATTAATGCACTGCAATGAAGGAAGGTTTAGTTAACCCAGAATTTTTCAAAGTTGACAATTTAGTTGGGAAAGCCTCACCACAACACATCCTTTTCCATTCCTAGTGAATTCTCTGTAGTAACTAAACCAATAATCTGTGTAGGAAAAAGAAAGTTTGGAAAACTGTTCAAATTAATTTTATCTGCCTTCATGATCTGAAAATAAGGAGAAGGCTGCACATGACCTGAGCAGCCAGTTTTTTGTGCATCACCAAATGTTTTGCAGGGTACCAGTCAGCCATGACCAGCTCAGGCACATTTTGAGCCAGACGAGCTGAGATGCAGTGAGCTGAAGTGAAGTGTCTTGCTCACACACCAAGTCTGTTGCAAGACCTGGGAAAAGGACTTTTATGCTTTTCCCATCCACAAAGAGCAAAGCTTATATTTTGCAGTCTAGATGACTATTTTCTTTTTTGGATTAAGGAAAACAAAAAAGAGAGAGAAAGAAAACCGGTGACTCATTGCAGTTTCTCCGCTGAAACACAGCTGCCCTTGTCACAGGAATATGATTCTCAGAGCCTGCATCCCAAATTTATTGCAAAATAAAACTGAAACTTTCAAAAACAACCAGGTTAAATTATGTTTCTAATTATTTTTAATATGTATTTGTGAGTGTAGGTGCAGGATCCAGCCAGGATCAAGGGTAGGACTGGAAACAAGAGAAACTAAATTCTTGTGAAATTTTCAGACAAATTGTGCAAACCCACACAGACTACATTTGCTGGACAACCTTCAAAATCAGTGTTCAGCTTTGATGTTTCTGGACCTTCCGGGACTCCTTCAGTGGGAGGTCAATACAACAGCACCCAGGCCATCAGCCAAAGGTAATATGGCATTTTCTCTTTGGTATTGTTTTTGAAAATGTGAAAATGAGTCAAGAGTGAAAATGAGTCAAAGGATCCCAGATTAGGGTCAAAAGGACTATGTAAACCCATCCCAAACTTTAGTGATGCAATCTCTCCAGTTTAGGAAAAACATTTCTTCTTTTGCTACAATCTTTCTGCTTTCAGAACACTGAGACCTTAAGTCTGACTTGCTGAACTTTGATTCCCACCTCTCTGATATTAATAATTTACTCATTAGATGAGGGCCACACTTCTCCAGACCAACACACACTTTGGAGACCATATGGGATCATAGAAAGGTAGGGGTTGACCTTCCTCATTCAGTAGACCTGTTCAGCAGGGACATTCACTGGGTAGAGAAACGATTCACAAACCTAAAGCTTGAGCTGATTCTTAAATATGGTTGGCCCTGCACAGTGCCTCAAAGTAGAGAGGAATAAAAGTACATGAGAGAATCAAGCAAAGAAGTGCTTCTGAAATGGCTTTTACTCTTTCTGAGTGAAATAGAAAGAATATTTTGCTATGTGAGTAAGCCAAGCGTGATCGATATTTGCAACCTCCTCATCATTTAATAAGTGAGCTCTGTGAGAGCAGTCTGCAGGAGAACAGGGAGATAATGCAGAGGAACACAAGACATTGGAGGGAGAGAAAGATGACCTGGTTTTGCTTCCATGCTAATTTTATATTACTTTAACTATATTTAGTTACATTTCTATTTTATAGGGTTGCAACTGTCGAACTGAGATTTTTATTGTTGTTTTCCGAGCAATTTAAATTTCCAGCAGTTGGTGGTTGTTGGGTTTGTTTTTTTCTAAGACTTTGTGACCTTCTTCCATGAGTTTATTTTAGATGTAGTGGAATGTCCCAGAGAAAATTCCAAATGGTCCTTAATATATGAAATGTTTCCAGAAAGGAGAAATTCTCAGTGGACTATGAAACTATTTTTCAATCATGGTGTATGGCATACAAACCACATCTCAGTTTTTTTTTCAGTAGGAAACTATTGCCCAGTGGGTTAAAAGAAAATAAAGAATAATGGGATTTTTTTCCGTAAGGCTGGAGCTGTTTGCAGGGGTTTCCTCCCCACTAGATGTCACTGGAACTGTTTGAAATGTTTGGAACAAACAACCCCAAATTCCCCAGGATTTGAGCTTTCTTACAAACATGAGACTTGGACCAAGTTGCTTTCAAGCTCAGCTCTGCCTCAATGATCCTTGCAAGGGAATCTGGACTGAGAGATGGTTAATCATGCGAAATTCAGGGTTTGGCATGGATTTGGGGAAGGTGCAGGTGAAACTTGGGAATTTTGGCCATTGTGTTTGGAGGGTTTGCTCCATTCTTTGGGAAACTCAAATGGAATTAAAGAAAACCTCTGGGCACAGTCACCATCTGTCTGGGAAGTCTTAAAAAAGGAGCAAGATCCTGTAGAAAAAGTGTCACACCTTCTCCTGTGTCATCAGTGGTTCGATGCTGGGATAGCCACACCATGATGTACAGTTAGGGCTTGAATGGACATCTAATCCACCACTTAAAAACAACAACAACAACAAAAAGATAAATTCTGACAACGTCTACCACAATTTTTTCCATGGCTGTCCTCCCCAGCAGCACCAGTGTTCACCCCATACTGCTACAGAAAGCAGCTCCTTCTCAGATTATTAGGTCTACTATTAAAATTCTCCCTGTAGTTCCAATTGACTACAGGAATCTTCTTCCATTCTTATTCAAAATTCAGTTTAGTGTGATTATGTGGCCATGCATCAAATATGGCAGTATAATATGTCCTTTCATCTACTTGCCATAATACATCCCTTTTAGTGCCACATAAATCCCTGAAAATATTGCTGTCTTCTGCTCTTGAGATTCTTCATGTGCCTCTTTGCCTTACTGCCTTCCTCTTCTATTGTTTCTCCAAGCTGAATTAATTCACTTCTTTCTCCCCAACGTCGCTGCTCTGCTCTTGCTGCTGCTCCTGAGCAGACACCAGAGAAACAACGACCCTTCCAGAGTACGAGAGGAGCCAAGAGCAGCCCAGCTGCTGGCACAGCACCCTTCCCAGCAGCGCCAGCACCTTGGCTCTCCGCTCGCTGGAGGAGGTGGCTGCTCCAAATCTCTCCATCTCCTCTATCACAGACAGTGGGGAGCAGCTCCCGGCCAGCAATGCCTGCTGTTGGAGCAGAGGAAGCTGTGGTTGAAGAATTACAGGAGTCAGCATGGTGCTCCTAATCCTCCCAGACCAAAGCAGCACCCCAGAAATGACAGCAGGTTTCCTCCTTTGCTGCAAGAGTGAGCGCATGTGCTGCACCAGTAGGCTCTGCAGCTCTGCCCTGGGCTGCTGAAGAGATGTTGCATTATTTCCAGTGACAATTTAACCCATGCATACGAGTTACATTTATTTATTTATGCATTTGTTCTACGTAGGTAACTACAAGTGGACACCAAATACCATGAAGCTCTCTCCAGCCACAGAAATCTTTGCACCAACACTGGTTAAAAACAACTCCTTATTGATGCTCCTTTTTGTAAGTCTTTCTCCAGGATAAATCATGTCTTCACCATGTTGGCTCCATTCCTTGCTCCAGACAGGAGATGGAGGACACCAGCCTGGCGTGCCCCGTGATAGTAACACGGTCCCACACACCTGCCCTGCTCCCCTCCTGTGCTTCACAGAGCACACACTGGCTCTGACTTGTTTAATTAATTAGTAACCTAATCATACCACTTCAGCATAACCCCCTGGTAGGCACAGTTGACTTATCTGTGGCAAGCCCAACACAAAAGGGTATGTTCCCTTATACAACTTCTGTACAAAGTTGTTATTATATTAAGCCAGCAAACTTTCAACCTACTCAATATTCAGTAAATTTAAGAAAATGAATTGAAGCGACTTGCCTATTTTTATATGTACTCCTGAAGACATTTTCCAATTTTTTTTATGGTTTAATTAAAGCCTCATGGCAATGGAATGCTTCTTTCTACCTACTATGCCAGTGGTTAAAAATTACAGGGCTTCAAGTACCCTGCATGTCTTTAATTGCTCTGCTGAAGATAAAAGAGCAGCGATATTTTTATCACAACCGTTACAGCAGGCAAAATTAAAAATGCCCCTTACCCACGTGAGCAGAACAAGCCGTGATCAGAGCTTTCTCCTCCTTCTCACCCAACCCCACTGGTGTCCGGACCTGAACTTGTGCCCTTCCATTTCATAGCCTGTTGTGGGGAATATTTCATTCCGCTGCACGTCCTGATGAGCAGAGGAACTTTCCCACCCCACTCCTTAACTATATATATTTAAAAAAAAAAGGTAGAAATCACTAAATTAAGGAAGTACTGTGCGAGTACATTCAGAGCAGGACAATGCAGAGGAAGGTTACAAGTATATTAGGATAAGGGCACCACAATTATATGAAGAAGTCTGGAGAGAAAAGATTACATTGTTCTGACAACAACATTTTTCAAACATTTAGACCTTTAATATCATTAATTTAAAGTACAAGATTAAATATTTTATGCAAATATTAGACAACAGCAAAGAGCTCCGCATATTAGGATTTAAAACAAATTGAAAGCATGCAAGACATATTCATTTCTTAAGCAGTTTAGTTAAAAAATGGGTATTGTCTCTATTAGGATTAACTGACAGTAACTCTTTGTGTTCAAATGGATTTAACTTCACTGTGGTTTGTTTTCCAGATATCATTGTCCTCCAATAATCGTGGATAAAGGGAAATGTAAAAGGACAGATCAAGTAAAAATATATCTTCACATCATAAACACAGAATTATGTTTAAATTTCATTACTAAGTGGGATTTTGGCTTCATATACCATGCCTAATCCTGCACTAGAAAAGATGTAGAAAACCTCCTGACAAATTCTAACAGACTTTGTGGAAGTTGCATATATTGATTAAAACATCAAGCAGTTACATACAAACCAATAATGAATTACTTCTTGTTGGAAGATAAAACTTTGTGATATTTAAAATTACAGACTTGAAAGTAAGTAAAATTACCCCTAATTATGCAGAAGGGAGCAACACCTTAGCAGTAAACAAGATAAGCACCTCAAACAGCACTAATAATTTTAATTAACATTTTCTAGTTTCCTTTCACCTCCTCTCAAGGTCATCTGCTACCTTTTCCTGGTACAACATTACAGCACAGTGTTAAAAACTTACATTCCATTACTAATCACTTTGATAACCAAAAACAAACAACAAAAAAAAGACTTTTCAGGGCAGATTTATTAAAAAAAAACCCTCTAAATCACTTAATCGTGCACAAAACCAAATCTTGTCTTGTGTAAAACTGTCAGGAAGGTTTTTGCAGTGAATTGCTCTCAGAAATCAGATTCCAGCAGCTGGGACTCGGTCAGTCATCTGGGGCCTGATTCTGAACACCCGAGGTGAAATCATTCCAGGAATCCTGTAGAAACCCGTTCATATTTCAGGTGTAAATTTAAAAATTTGGATTGTGCCCAAACTGTTGGAGATTCAGATTGCAATCAAAGTTCAAAAGACTCCTGAAGTGCGAACACTGAAATTGAAAATTTGGCAAAACGCGATAATCTCCCCAGGATTTCTGTTGTTTTTTCTTGAGCACCTATTAATAGATGTATGTTTAGGGTTCAGGATTTATGATTTTGCTAAACTCCTTCCTTTCTTTTCTGCAAAGTCCAAAAGTTGGTAGGAAAAGGGCTTTGTTTTATCAGTGGGTTTGTTCCATGCCACAAATTTAATGTACGAGGTCACTTGGAATATAATGTGTAGTGAAAGAATCTCATTAGGCTAAAATGAATGTAAAATGTGTCAATTTGATCCAAATGAGAACTGTAGTAAAACCATGTTTGATGTTCATGTGCAATAAATCTTTAACATTTGTCTGTAAAGTATTAGAGAACCCACAGGGAAATCTCTATTTGTGATAGCTGCACATTTTCAGTGATTTTTCCTATAATCCTTTGTTGACATTTAGCATAAGGTAGCAGGAAAGAAGGTCCTAAAATGCGAATTATTACTTATTATTCCAAGGTAAACAAGATGGACACCTTGCACATAGGTTTTTGATGAAGACAGGAATTATGAAGACATCCCTCCATCAGCAGCTCATCTTTCAGTCTCTCCTAGGTGAAAAAGGAGGACATCAAAGGTGCCCTACCTCGCCGTTACTCAGTTCAGCATTAAAACGTCCGACGGCCCCATCTTACCGGTTGGGTTTTATTTTGATCTATTCATATTGTTAATTACTGTTGTATTTCAATTTTCTCCCTAGTATTTTTGTTCATTCATAATAGCTTTATGGTTCAGTGGACCGAAATGCCTAAAATGAAAGATTTCCAAGATTTCTTCTGGGAGTAATTTACCAAAGACCACAATTTTTTAATTGCTCCTGATGTTTAGTTCTGGATATCTGGAAGAGGAGAAATCAGCCCAACTCTTTTAGTTGCCACACCAACCGTGTCAGATCTGTAGCCTTGCAGCCCAGCATCCCTATTTTTGAGGGCTGTGCTGTAGCCATGGCGTGGTGTTTATATTTCTGCAGCTCACACTTGCTTTCGCAAGAGAATTACGAGCTCTGTAGGTCCTTTGAGGAGGCTCAGGGAATAATGGGTGAAATGTCAGAAACAATTAAGAAAAAAATGGAGGCATTTCATTTAAGCGGTAAAAGAAATACATAACTTCTGCTGAATGACTGGGCTGGAAGTGCCACAAGATTGCTCCAATATGAGTTCTGGCTCCCGATTATCACAAAGTTTTATTAAAAGAAAAACAACCTTACAACACTTGCATGCCAAAGGTTGCAACACAGGCTTTGGCAGGAAACACAAAATGCTCCAGCATGGGAAAAGTCTTCGAGCAAACTTGCATCTGTGCTGATTTACGTTTTTTACACCAAAGCAACAGCAGCTTTCTGAAGCCAAGGCATGACTTTATGACTGTAGCAACAGTACTCACTGGGAAGCTGCACAGCATCATCCCAGCAGTGCCCTGACAAACCCTCTTCCATCTCCCATCTCCCTCTTGCCCACACCAGGCAGGTTTTTTTATAGCGTTCGTCCATCTCTTTACTGCCTTGCAGGCCCTTTATCAATAAATGTGGTGTTCTTGGTCGAGTTTTCTTTGGCTTGCAGTCTGCTTTACAAAACCACTGCATACTTGACAGTTTGCCCTAGTTAAAAATTCTTTGGTCAGAGAAAGCCCGGAGAATGAAACAGTATCTGGTGTTGTAAAATCTTGACCAGATTCTGAAATATTGCCTAAGCCCCTGTCAACTCGAAGGTGATTTCTCCAGGTCATGGTTTAGAGGGGAATTGATGGCACACTCTGCTGACTGCTCACTCTGCACTATATCTTTTTCAGGAGTACACGTGGTCACCTTTAGCATTCACCGTGTTCCAATCCCCTCTATTTTTCACAGTATATTTACTTCCATACATAGATTACAAGCTAAACATAGGAAAAAAACATTCTGGGAAGAAAAAAATAAGCTTATCTAGCTACTGATTTTTCATTTCTCTGTTTCTGTCTGAGGGATTATCAATTATCTAATAACCCTGGGAAAAAAAATCCACCTGAGGCTGAAGTGGAGATAGTAATACCCAGTGCTGCATCCAGCCATTCATCCCAGCTCTCACCACACTGTTCTGGTGGTGTTGGGTCTGTTATCCAGCTTTCACAGCTCGAGAAACTGAGGCACGGGCAAAGGAAAAGTCCACCAAGCTAAATTTGATATAAAATACAAATTCCAGTGCAGTGCCCTTCCTGTTCAAACTCCCTCAGAGCTACCAAACTCGTGGTGCATCCAGCAGCTCTAAAATGAGAAGCCATCCCTTAAAGGCTGATATAATATATACAGAGATAGTGTCTTCTGTTATTCTTCCTGAGCTTGCAAAGTAAAAGGCTGTGGGTAAACATAAAGATGGGTGAATATTCTCATTATCAGACCAGAGTAATTGGAGTTCTTCCATCAATAAGTGCTTGATAGAGTTTTAAAGTTAAAATCTTACCAAAATCAGCTTAAATTCATACTGAAAACTTTGGTATTTTGCCAAATAAGGGTGAGATCTTAGGAAGAGTCAGGCTGGGTCATCCAGCTGTATAAATTATAAATCATTACATTAAAATGAGTTCCATGTATTTATGGAACAAGCTCTGACTCTTGCAGTTTTGCAGAGTATTTTCCTGAAGGCAAATTACAGCAGACCTGCCCACTCCTTCCTCTGGAGAAACTGAGATAGCCCCAATAAGGCCAATAACCCTTCCAGTTTGGTGGCAACTTCTATGGTCTTAATTAGAAAGAAAAAGACCTAGTTCTGCATTTTCCTTATCAACCCCAGGGTTTTTTGTACTGCAGTACAGCACAAAAATGCTTTGCTTAAATTCTCAGAGCATCACCCAGCTCTGGGCAAGCTAGGAATGCTAGGAGGACAAACTGTGCAGTCCTTTGGAGTAAGTCATCACTGCAGAACTCCTTGGCATGTGCTGCTTCCTTGATGGTTTGGTTGGGTTGGGTTGATCTGGTTTGGCTGTTCAGGCTGGATTAAGACACTCATGATGCTTGAGCTCCTGGACTAAGAGGATATTTGTCGTTTCCTTGGTCATTCATTCAGTGAATCCACTGCATTGGTGTAGTCACAGGAGGACAAGCAGCCCAGACTGACCCACACAGCACCCCCTGGCACCATCTCCTCATGGGGCAACCTGTGAGAAATTAAACCTACACACCCTGAAGGAACTCCCCAATTTTGGTGTGATGCTTCTGTCAGGACAAAACACTCCTGGGGACTGAGATGTGCCTTGGTTGGCTTTGGCTTTCCAGGTACTTGCACCAGTGGATCCAGCACGTTGTTTTTAATATTCTTAATACTCCTTTTTCCTTAGCCCCACTTTATTCCCCTCATTTTAAAACTCTTGACAGCCTTTCGTCAAATGAACTCAAAGAATATCTAAAATGGGCAGTAATAATTTAGTACTGTAATTTTATGGGTTTTTTAAAGATCTTCAGTGCTACTATTATTTCATGGAATAACTTTTCCTCCTCTTCCTTGGTCTTTCTTCCTATGTTCTTCAGTAGAATTATAGGTGAAATGTATTTCTTGGCTGCTGCTTCATCTTTTGTTCATACAGTTAAATATTGCACTAGTTAAAGATTGCATGAGGCCCCCACATTAAAATTTTATTGTATTTTTGTATTTATTTTTGGCCCGGATCTGGGGGCCTCTCAGGTCCAGGTCTTGTGTAATTTTATTGACTTGTGGGTGGAGGAAAGAACAAAAATGAGGTTTGTGGCCAGAATGTTATCTTTGGCCACATGCATCTACTTTGAGGGCCTGATTCTGCTCTGGTTCATAAGCATGTAAATCTTGATCAGCTTCCCTGAGAATGAAGATGTTAAAGTGATGTAAACCCGATGTAAATTAGAGCATTACCTCTGTGGTGGATGCAACGTGAGCGTTTTGCTATTTATGATTTAGCTGGGAGCTGTTGACTAGCCTCTCTAAAGATAAGAGCCACCTATAACTCAGTTGTGGGCATCAATTTTTTTTTTCTTTTAACTGATGTCTGCTAGATAAAACAAAGATTAAACCTGCTTTTTTTTTTTAGTCATTCTACTGGCTATGAGTAACAGAGCTGAGAGTACAAAGCTCATCAACACGAGAAGCACAGATGAATTTTAGTGACTTCACCCTTGAGTGAAAACCACCTTAGTCCACTTCCATGTTAAAAAAAAATTTTAAAAGTTGAATTCAAGTGCTAAAAACATGGATTTCAACCTTAATCATTTATTTTTATGAAAGAGTGTTCATGTGATCACCGATAAATGAATGGTTGCCCATCCTCTGGAGCCTTCCCTGTGTGTTCAGCAGCTCACCAGCATGAGTCACAGCCACCTCATCCTGTGCTCCTTCCTGCCTGGTTCACTTCCATCACCATGGCCTCTTTCCTCCCCAAAACCTGTCTCCTCCTCGCTTCTTAGCACATTTCTTCATGTCAGGTCTTTGGCTTAGAAAGGACTTCTCCTGTGAGCCAAACCTTCTTATTCTTCACTTTAAAATCCTTATGAAATTTGGCTTGCCTTCCAAAGCTAAGCCTCAGCTCCCTTGTTACTCTTCTAAATATAAAACATTTTTATTGCATTAAGACATGCTGAAAAATCAAAAGAAAAGGAGAAGAAAGGAAATCCCTGCACCCAATGTGAAGGAAGCAGTCGGTATTACATAGCAGCCTATTACATGTCTTCTGATTTTGCCTTGGTATCATCTTGCTGGCTCGTGCTTTGGGCTCACTAGAGGTATTTCTGCTTGAGTATGTCCCATGATGGAAAAAACCCATCACAGTGATTGCTAAAGGAGTTGTTTCCAGGTTGAACAGGAAAATGGGCAAACCCATCCCAGTATTGATCACACTGCACTGCCTCCTAAAGAGAAAACTGTTTTCCAGTGTGCTCCTTTAGCACCTCTCAGTTACATTAAACTTGGTTTTCCTATAAAACTTAAGGAACCTTTGAAATTAGTTATTTATATTTTTCATGTGAGCATTTCATTCATTATTTCAAATGTAATTTTCATCATTGCAACAAAGAAGGGTCTTAATATTCCCAATAATGGCTCTTGTCACTTTAAATATTAAAATTCGCATTAGGAATTCCCTCGACTGCTTGTGCATTATTTGCATTATAGATCGTGTGCATGTCTCAGTCTCTATATATATATGCATTTATATACATGCAAATATTTTTAGGAAGACGTGGACAGTTTTGAATGGTCCTGTCTGATTTGAAAGCACGTAGCAAATGCCAAAGTGATCAGTGATAAACAAGGTCCTAACACTTCAAAATTAAAAGCTCCTAATTTTCAACTTTAAATAAATCCTTATTGTATAGCAGAAATAATTCCTCATAAAGTGTTTCCAGCATTCAAGAGAATGCTTTTAGGACATACAGCATTAACATAATTTTTTCGACTGGGGTTCTCACAGGACATCTGATGAAGTCTCTACCCTTAATTTTAATTGCGTAGGCTGCATTCTTAATTAAAAACTGTACAAATGGATTTTATGCCATGCCAAAAGAAATCTGAGTTCATTAGTTATAAAACCTTTTAAAAATTGATGTAAATATGTGAATTCTTTAAAAGTTTGAACTCAGAGTCCTCATTTTATGTTGAGTAGCCTTTTATCTAGAGAATAATGAAGCCAATACAAACTAAGATAATATAAATTTTCTTTTCTTTTCTTTTCTTTTCTTTTCTTTTCTTTTCTTTTCTTTTCTTTTTTTTTCCCTTTCCTTTCCTTTCTTTCTTTTTACACTTTTTTTTTCTTTTCTTTCTCTTCTGCTTGGTGAATGTGGGTGGTGGGAGTGAAAGAGTGTGGGGGTTATGTCTCTATGTCATGATACTGTACCTTGAAGAATCAAATTCATTTAAATCTAAACTGTGAAGAAAATTAGAGTGGGAAACATACTGACCCTTTTGTACCGGGTTATGTAAATATAAGTTCATATATCTTTTATTAATTCTTCATATTAAAACACAATCACATCATCTCAAGCCAATAAATTTAATGAAAATCTGTCAAACTATAACTTTGGAGGAAAACTCTGGACATCAGCTAAAGAAATATGTGTGTCTTATTGATTTTTATTTTTAAATCCGTGAGTTGTTAATTAAAATGCTTTTCCATAACTTGACAAGACTTCAAATAATGAAAGGGAAACTCTGAGAGGTTTGTTTAACCTGACAAATTGCTAACCTTTCATTTCAGTGGCTGTTCATCTGGCTGCACGGGACCTTTTCTTTTCCCCGGCTGGCAGCCGGGATGTTTCGATTCGTCTTTTCCAGTCGGTGGCACCAACCTGATGCCGTCTGTGGTTACACAAAATACCACACGTGGTCTTAAAAACCATGGGAATGAAGGGCTGGGGTTGAACTCAGCTTTTCCTGTGCTGTGATTTAATCTGTAAGATTTCACTCTTTTTCCCAGTCGTTGGGCAGAAGCATCCAGACTGTGCCCCGTGAGCAGCCTTATCCAGGGGCTTTCATGCCCAGGTTTCTGGCAAAGAAAGATAGAAAAAGTGAAATTGAAACAATGCCATTGCCACTTAGCATTCAACCCTAGATTACATACTGGTGTTCTAGCAAAAATGCAAATGAAACAATAAATAAAACAACCTGTACAAGGAAGCCCTTTGTTTCTTTCCATCTTCTTCAGTGGTTTGTGCTTTTGAGCATCTCTGTGCCGCTGAATCCCAGCCGAGGATGGCAGCAGGGGTGTTGAAACACCACATGAAAAGCTGTGTAAGTGCTTGTGACATTTACAACACGAGCTGAGGCAGGAAGCCCCAGAAGTCTCACAGGAGAGATGTTCTCATGAGTTTCCAACCCAATTTGGCATGGTGAAGAAGTTAGATAGACTTTTGACAAGCATCTGACTTCCTTTTTGGTTTTTTTCTTAAGCAGCATAGTTCAGGTAACAAAGCCACCTCTACCTTGTGAGATTTACCCGTGACTGTGTCCTACAGATCATGAGAGCAATATTCCAGTGAAACTGAATATTTTGTGTTAGAAACACACCAGATCAGTAAGAACATTAGCTATCCATCAGCTTTAACCTCCACCCAACCCTTCAGAATCAGCTACCTGGTCATCAATTCAGTGCAGGAGAAAGCTTCAGGGAACAGGGTGATTCATCAGCAAATTCAGGCAAACAGGCTTCTCCACATACACAAACTACTTTTATGAGACTGCTT
Organism: Chloroceryle aenea; assembly: GCA_013399075.1. Classification (NCBI taxonomy): domain Eukaryota; kingdom Metazoa; phylum Chordata; class Aves; order Coraciiformes; family Cerylidae; genus Chloroceryle; species Chloroceryle aenea. The sequence goes on along the minus strand of VWZY01011873.1, from coordinate 71,907 downwards.
TACTATTTGAAGTTTCTGAACACATACATAAAGCCTACCATGAGAAATGAGCCAGGAGGAATCACTGAATTTAATGCTTTAAGGAAGCAGGCAATTGTAAATTTGCTTTAACAAGGTCCAGCAGTGCTGCTGGTGTCGGGGTGAAATGTGGCATTAAGAACACCACCGTGATCCACTTTGAAACTTTTTTTTGTGTTTAATTTTTTTATATTTCCTAGCAGGAAGGGAAGTTTGAGGCCAGGCAAATTTGGAGACATTGCATCAGCACAAGCAAACAGCCATGGACCTGCAGTGAGCACAGAGACATGAGAGCAGCATCCTCTAAAATCCCAGTTTCTAGAAAATTAAACCAGGTCACTCAGAAAGTAGAGATGATGGAGACATATAGACTGGGATTGGGGATTTTGGATTATTTAAAATAAAATTAATGGGGTCTGCAACTCACCAGCTTCTCCACAGCACCAGTAATGTCACAAATTGATTAGTAAACAGTTTACCACATCCAACATTGGCAAATGATGGAGGAGGAATATGAGATTTCCATAGTTACATCTTTTAACTTTATTTTAGATTTTGGTGATTATCCAGAATATTTGAAATTCATCAAAATCTTTAAAGTCTGCTATTTGCTGAATTTTTTTGCACTCTAAAAAAAGCAAAATCCACTTTTCTGGCATTTGAAACAATTCTTTTGAAGAACGGTGCAATGATTCATCTGCAAAGTGGCAGACAGATTCATAAGCTCTTGATCCGTGCACCTATTTCACAGCAGCCAGCCCCGATTCTCCTGCGATAACCCCTCCATGAATGAAACCACAGTGTGTTTGCTAAGCAGATCTTTAGCCTCTTGTTTATAGTAGCATACCAGCTTTTATGCCAGCTCCATGGTCTACCCAGAAGTAAAGGAAAACATTTGTTCTACAGAAAAATTCACAGAAATGGACATAAACAGTCCTGTATAATTGATAGTTTTATGAGATTGAACTCTGTAAATTTTTTTAATCTCATGCCTCTAGATCCAGTTTATGTGCACATTTGAACAATGACTTCATATCCTCTCCAAACAGAGATTCTGGGATTCAGTCTCGTCATTTGGCCAACACAAATCCCCAAGTGCCAAGAATTTTTACTTTTGTTTTGCTTTATGTTTGTCTTTTACTTGTTCTTTTACGGGATTCCTAGTCAAACCAGTCAGTCAGTGGAATGATTCCAGTTTGCACCAGAGGAAGATGTATAAAGCCCTAAAACATTTTGAAAAACTGGGTACTTGTGTTATCTCCTGCCTTTCGTGGTGAGACTCAGACTCTAAGTTTTAAATCTTTATCTATGTGTAAAGAAAGGAGTTTGCAGAACAGTTCAATGACTGAATTGATTGCTGTGTGGGCTGTCTTCACCAGAAAACTGGGAGGAAGGTTGCTTGAATTTTCAGACACCTTTCCATTGGTTAAGTTTAAGTCAATGTCCTCCTCTGACTGAACCTAAAGACTTCCACAGAGAGTATACAACACTTAACGCATTTTCTAGCCAAACAGTTTTTCACAAGATGATTCTTGTTTATCTCGTAATCTACAACCACAAAAACATCCATTGGAAACTTTGTAGACTAAGGATCCTTGAGTATTTTGATGACAATTTTGTGATTGATTCCTACATGTCCCTCTGCCTGAGGAGAGTAGCACTGAAGGGAAAGACGATGGAGTTGAACAGGGTCCAATAACCATATCAGCACTGTGTTAAATCTGAAACAATTAGGGTGGGGGATATGAGCGACAGAACACATCTGGGAGGTAAAAATAGCTTGGAAAGCTCACTTGAACACGCTGGTCATTTATCCTGGTGCCTTTAACAAAGTTCAAAACCTTCATTTATCCTTACCAAAACCTTTCAATGCCAAACAGGGACCAACAGCCTCTCCATTTTTCTCCTTAAGGCACTGGGTGCTTGCCACCACGCAGCTGTGCTCCTCATATTAATTTTATTTTCCCCATATTTACAGCTGAAAGAAAGACAGAGGAACCAAACCAGACGGTATGGTGATACCAGCAGCTGAACAGGCTTTTTCTCAGATGGATTCATGGAACGGGGGATTGGAGAAAATGGGGATTGGCAGGTCAGGAAGGACCACGTGCTAGTGCAGTTGCTGGCAGAGAGGATGCAGTTGCTGGTGACTGTGGGGCTGCCTTTTGGACGCCCACTGCATCCCAGCAGCTCTTTTCACGCTGGCCGAAGCAGAACCATTAGGTGGTAACAGCTTCTGGTGAAGATGACTAATCCCAGCACTATTTGAACCAGTAACCCTGAGGTGAACAACTTTGCAGCCTCTTAACATTTTCTCAGACTGCCTGGCTTGATATTTTTGTTCCCAGACCCCCAACCCCCTCCTGGCTATAAATAGATCTCTGTTTTTAAGATTTTGCTTATTTTGCATAACATATCTTGTCTGGAATACAATTTATGTTTTATCACAAGGAGCAACCATCCTATTAAACTCTTGGGTATTTTTCCTTAGGTAATTAATGTACATGCCAATTTTGACAAGAGATAAGGGATGGAGTTACAGGACATATCTTAATGTAATTAACTGTATTAGGTTCCAGAAATCATAAATATAGAATTTCAGTACTTATACATCTGTAAACTGCATACCTTTCTAGAAAGGACATGTTACTTTTCTTTTCTTTTTTTTTTCTGCTATTATTTTAACCAAAACTTGACAATAAAAGTAAAATTATTTTCCAAGCTAGCTTGAAATTCCAGTTTTGGCCATGAGCATTTATAATTATTGACTAATGAAGCCACAAGTTGCTTACTTTAAAAACAACCCTGCAACCATGTAGGAAAACCTTGATAAGCAGCAGAGAGAGGAGCTATCTCAGAATATCTCAGAAGCAACACTTCCATTCTCTTATTTAGCCACTTTATTTCATGGTTCGAATTGGCACAAGAGCCAGGGCTGCTCGAGAGAGTTAGGAGAGCGCGGCCACGAGAGGATTTTAATTTATTGACGGCTCTTGCCCTACTGTACAGTCACTGCTGCTATTTGAGTGTAATGGATGAAACAGATGTTTGACACTGCAGCACCTCTTCATAACTTCACTCTTCAAAAACAGTTTTACAAGTGCTCGCTCGCGTTGGTTCCCATTCAGCACAGGAAACTGAGGTCATGGTGAAACATGAGGCCCGGGCAGGAGCTTGAACTCATGTGCACTGCAGCTGGGCCCGCGTCTTCTGAGCACGTTAGCAATTCATGGAGCAGCCATAATTTTAAACTTACGGACAAAGAAATAAAAGTGTTGACACCCTTATTGTAACATCTGCGAAGGGGAAAATGGGAGCCCGTTGCTAAATGTCCGAAGGGTGCAGGAGGTTGCTTTATGGTTAATTCTGTTTGTTATCAGATGTGATTATTTTTAATGTGAAAAATTTCTTCAGATCTACACTGAAAAGTTAGTTTCTGGACCACAGTTTGCTTAGTAGTGCCTAGAAGCAATAATTTAAGAAGGAAGTGATTTTTCTGAGTTGTGTTTATTTTTCTGTGTGATTATTTTAACACATGCTCATCTCTGAACATGTCAAGAAAATCTTCCCAGGCATAGAAGATAGGAAAATTTGTAGCTTGCTTTAATAAAGACAACATAACTTTGAATAAAGACAACATAAGGTTTGTGCAGTTAGATACACTGATTACCTTCTGTTACCTTCCCTGGGAAAACAATTAGAGCATTTAGGTACTGGTGTTTGGTACCTGATTTGGAAAACAATAATAGGACACCAGGCTGAGGAAACTGAGAAGTCAGTGGTTCAAAATCCCATATCAGAAGTTTTTCTCCTACTGTAACTTCAGCTCCTTTCCAGTACGAGAGCCCCGACAGCCTTGGGGATTTCTCCAGCACTTTCATGAAAACTAATACCTGCTTGCAGCAAGCCACTGCTCATCTCCCAGCATCAACACGTGTGCTATGAACTTTCTGCATCTTTGCTCCCTGTCTTCCATCTACCTTCATTTGTAATTATATTTCTGACCTTGCTCTTAATTAAAGTCAGCCCTTTAGTGACTGAGTGGCACATTCTGAAAGGAAATACCGTTGTATAGAATTAGTTGCACTGCACAAAATTATTGTTTAAGATTCGAAAGTAGGGTCAGCAGTGCTAAAAATGAAGGTTTCTACAATGAGGGGATAGAAGAAATGCCAAAACACAGTTTGGTCAGAGATGATCCCATGAGGCTGGACTGAGCAACCACCTTCCACTCACCCCTCAAGTCTTTCTAATGCAAGGAGTTGGTGGATTTGTCCAGGTAAAACAGTATATTTGCAATGCCCCTCTTCAGAAGAACCTGTAGGAACATCCATAGAGAAAGAAGTTTAGTTTTCCTGCCCCAGCTGGTCACATGGGCTGTACGATATAAAAGCCACTAATTCCTTCAGGTGGCTGTAAAAGCTTCTGTCAGTTATAACATAAAATGGCCTGTCTCATGAAAATCCCTTAAAGCCCTAGAAATGCATATTTTTGTCTTTAGCTGTCTATTTCCACGGTGATAACAGGCACTATTAGGAGGAAAATATCTTTTATAGTAAGATAACCTGAACATTTGCAGCAAAATGCCTGCCACATCTGCTCTGCTCAGCAGCAGGAGCCTGGTATAGGTGATCACTGCTGTGTTTATTCCCTCTGCATCCAGAGTCATCAGCCTGGGAAGCAGGAGCCATCCCTGGCTCCACTCAGTAGCACCAACAGCTGGATGACATTGGCCACAAAGGAGGCACAGCCACCCAGCTAGGGCAACCCTGAAGCATCATGGTTTGACCATGGACCAAGGATTGTGCTGAGGGCTCTTTGCATTAGTCTTCATGAGAAATGGAGGAAGAAGCCATGGAAGGCTACCTCTGACACCCCAACACGATCTGTTTGGAGATGTTCCTGCTCATTGCATGAGGGTTGCACGATATGACCTTGAAAGGTCCCTGCTAATCCAAAAGCTTTTGTGACTCTATGATCATGAACACAGAGTCATAATGCCATAGCATCACAGAATCACAGAATGGTTTGTATCACAAGGGACCTTTCAAGGTCATCTGGTCCAACACCCTGCAGGGAGCAGGGCCATCTGCAACCAAAGCAGGGTGCTCAGAGCCCTGGCCACCTACCCTGCAATGGGGACAGTTTTGCAAGCAGCCCAATGTACACAGAGAAGTGTTTCCATTGCTGGTACAAGCTCCCTTCTTACCATGCCCCATAGTCACACCAGTGATAGAGCTCATCTGGCCTCAAAACCCAACCGTGTGACTGGAGTAACCCATACATTCACCCAGTCTATACAAAGGGAAAAAAGTCACACGTGTGGTTTATGGCTTTGTTTTCTCAACCTTTAGCAGTTGTTTAGTTGTCCTGTGTCTAACCACAGTCCCTGGCTCCAGGATGAGCTGTGTGAGGAAGGACAACCAAAGGATTTTTCTTCTTGCTCTCTCGTTTCCCTTTGCATTGATAAACTGCCCCTGTCACTGGTGTGGAGACAACACCAAGTGAAGCTGGCAGAAAGTTTCCTTTATGTCTGGGGGTTTTCCATCGGGCTCATACCATTTTATAAGCAATAGTGGCAGCTACTGAGCTTAAAACATCTATGGAGAGCTTAACAGCATCCAAAGGACAAAGCCTGCAAACCCTCACATTTCACATTAGGTGGCCTTGCTTCTCTGGAGCTGGAAAATGCACGATAGGAGAAGTTTCACAATTAAGGACAAGCCTGCATAGTTTGGTTTGTTGATAGTCTTGCAAAAGCAAACAAAATAACTCCTTACTAAGGTTTGCTAGAATCCCTTTTTTTCTTTTTTTTTCCTATGGGAAAAAAAAAGTCTGTTCCATAAAACTGTGGGGAAAATTTGAGCTGACAGCCCAAGATTAAATTCACTTTTCTAATTGTGAGATGGCGACAAGTTTAACTATTCTGGCTTGGCTCAGACGACTTGGGTTGCGGGCTGTGTCTGCAGAAGACGTGAGCGTGCCTGGTGTGACGCCCAGGCCTGGCTTTCAGGGGTGACCGCAGGGTCCCTCTTTCCCAGGCACGGGCAGAGCAAACATCATTGCAAGAGCAATCCCCAAAAAAGGCAGCATTTTATCATGTTTCTGGCAAAACCATAGAGTGGAGGATAAGCCCATTTGGAAGCACGCTCAGCTAAGCCTGTACTCAGGCAAAAGATCACCGGAGGCAGAAGATGCCCCTTCCCTGATGTTTTATTTTGAAATGTGCTTCTCATTGACAACATTAAAAAAAAAAATGGAGATAACACCTTTCTAATCTCAAATTTTCTGTTGGAGGAGGGAAAGTCCCATGAAAACTGTTGCTATAGAGGCTGTAGAGGTTAGAGATGGGAGTCTGAAGCAGCTCCTGGAGACACCCCGTTGGCAACATCCTTATTCTTCTCCCTCTCTGCTACCAGCACTGGCTTAAACTATGGCTAGTTATGGTTTTAACCATTTTTGTTCAGAAATTGGAAATTCTTACATGTACTCATGCCTTTGGACCCTGGACTCTGGCATCTTATGGCCACTTGTACTATGACCTCTTGCTTTGAGTCTTAGCACAGATGTGAAATAAGACCACTGGGCATTTTGGAGAAGTTATTATCTTTACAATTAGTAAACTGAATAGTGTCAGGCTTTGTGTAAAGACTACAAGTGTGATATCCAGTTCTGCCAGTGAATTGCTACCTTTTCTTTAGCATTACAAGCCACACTCTCAAGTTTATTTGAACACATAAAATATGCTAAATGTTTAGCAGCACCACTGTGTAAAGAAGAGTTGGATGAAGTATATATTTTTAAATACAGCAAGTAATAAAATGTTGAGTAAATTCCCAAGAATATCATTTTGGGGCAAGTACAATAGAATGCTTAATGGAATATATTCCCATGTCTGCTGTTTTTATTCCTTTTTTTCTCCCGTTTTAATCTCCTCGCCCAGCCAGTGGTTGCTGTTATGGGAGCTGTGAGGAAGGGGGTTCATCTGTAGACACTTCCAATATCGTAGCAATGAGAGAAGGGGTGTGAGGTGCTTGCAATCTGTTGGTACATCTCATCTCCACTGGTGCAGCTGCCTTGCACACCCAGCAGTGCCAGCATCCAGCTGTGGGACACAGCTCAGAGGTGCTCAGCACAGCACTGGGCAGTGGTTTACAGAAGGTCCACAGCAAAGAAAATTATAAAACAAATTGTTAAAAAACCCAAACAAACAAAGAAACAAACAACAGGCAAAGTGGACTCCTTCTTAAATCAGTTTTCTCCAAATTTATTTCCGTTTCATTTAACTTTGTTAAGAAATGTCCCTATGGACTTCATCAGAAAATCAATCTCTCCTTTTTAAGTTCTAAATGGAGCTCCAAGTAGCTAACCCTTGTGTGCATGAGAACCTTCCATGAGAAATATAAATTCTCTTCAAGNCTGGACACAATACTCCAGATGTACAGTTCAGGTGTTGTTCAGAGCCACTACTGATGGCTGAAGAGAGAAGCCGTGGTCACTATTGCTGCTTTCCAGACCAGTGTTTTTGATTTGAATCAGGTGATGTTGCCTGAAGCTCTTTCTCATAGAAACCTTTCTGCAGTTGGGTTTCTTTATGTATAAAACATGCAAATTTAGGAGCATGCCCTCCATTGAGTAGCTTCTTATGTGAAGAGGGTTTTTTTTTCCCTTGCTGCAAACCAGATGTTGCCCCTTTGCAACACAATTATGCCCCAGGTAGCACAGCGTTCTCACATACCTATTGGTTAGCAGGTTTTATACTGCTGGTTTCCAGATAACTCTTTGTAAGTTATTTCAACATTAAAAACTGTCTGCTCTATGGTACCTCCGAAATGATGCTCCCAAACTGCTCTCAGTTCCCGCTGCCTTTCAGGACTATCCATCCTGGAAATGGGAATCTATATCCCATGGACTCCCAGTAGGTTAAACATACACTTACTAATCCTAGGAGCCCTATTAAGGAAAACAAACAAACAAACAAATAGACCCTGACATTAACATTCTCATATTTTATCTCTGTCTGTCCTTTCTAGAATGTTAATTTTTAGCTGTTGCAAAGTTTTATCACTTTTAACTTGGAGAGGCTTAGTTTTGTTTTGAAGCATCGGCCAAATGCCAGTATAAAATCACTCAACTACTCCAGTTAATTACCTTTACTTGTATGTGTATATATTAACTATTAATAATAAATCATAAATAATAAATCTGGGCAGTGTCTTTTCTATGCTGTATTTGACTTATCAGTTAATATAGTACAGTCCTAAACAAGAGATGTTCAAAGTGCAACCGTTTGGGACTGATCATGAATAGAAATCTTTGGAGTCCTGAGAACAACTTTGAGTACAGTTGGTTAATTTGCCCACCCAGCCCTATTTTTGGTGGATTTTACCTGAATATACATGTTCATCTCCCAGTAATTTCCATTGTCTGGAAGTTGTGATAATGTTTAGTGGTCATGGTAATGTTTAGTAGATGGTTGGACGTGGTGACCTTTGAGGTCATTTTCAATCTTAATTATTCTATGATTCTATGACTACCCTTCTAATGAGAGAAATCTCAGCATCTCTAATGAGGGGACAATTCCCAAGCCCCACAGCATCTCCAAATGAGTTTTGGTAGAGTTTTTTTGGGATTTGTATCGATGGAGGAGTTTTTGCCAAGCAGCAGAGCAATGTGCAAGGACAATTTGGGTTCCACCTACCATGTTCTCCTGCCTGTGGGCAAAAATCCTAAGGTAATGCTGCCTTTCCACCTTCCCCATCCACCTTCTACATGGATATCAAAGAAACTCAACAAATCATCATTCCAAGCACAGAGAGGGGGGAAAAAAATGTGTATTCTGTGTGCTGGCCTGGCTTGCAGATTAAAGGTAATCTGATAATGAGGACCTACCAGAGGATAATTAATAAATGTAGTTTTCTACCTCTGCTTTACCTGTCACGTATGAAGAAAATTTCCCAGGGCAGGAAGGTCTGTTCTACATGAGTTTAAGTGTTGCCCTTTTTAAGAATAATCAGTTCAACTTGATGGAATCTGAAGCCTTTTGTGTGAGCAGTGCAGATGCTAAGGATGGGCTTTCACCTCTTCATCTCCACAGGAGCTTTACAATTATCCTGCAAAAAACCAAGCCAGGGTGCTTAACTCCCTGAAAACCTTCACACCAAGGAAATAGGTGGAGTTAGAGCACAAAGAGCAGTGTATTCTCTACAATTCAGCAATAGTTTTATTTTTTAAGGAAAAACATAAAAGGAATACACACCTTGAAAGAACAATGGAACAGAAGGCATTAAAAATGACAGTCAAATGGCAGTGATGTCAGACAGTCTCCTGAAGAAGCTGGGAAATCCCCAGGCTGAAAGACAGGTCCCCCTGGCCTGAGCCCCCATCCACACCAGCCAGCAGATCTTGGTGAGCACCACAAGGGGTTCTCCAAAGACTTCTCCAGCCTCTCTCCTATGTGGCAATACTGACAAGGCAACAGCAGTGTTAGGACACAATAAATAAATAGATAAATAAAGAACTGGGAATTTATGGAGATTTAGAGACCTTGTAGGGATTTATTATGTGACTAAAAAAAAAAAGCCAAAGGGCAGCTGAAAATGTCAACAGGTTTATTTGTTTTTACAATCATGTTGATTGTAAGTTTAACACTTCACTTAGCTAAAGACAATTCCTCACTCTGGTGATGAACAAGAAACCCCTAAAAAGGACAAATGTGCCCCTTCCCTAAGAACAGGGAGCAACTCAGAATGTAATGTAGTCTGCATAGTCAGTGTTATTCATTTTGCACACAGAAATATCTGTTTTTCTATATATATTCAACAGGATTGACACAAATTGAAGACAATTTGGAAAGACTTTCTTTTCAGTAACTAAACACACTGAATTTAAATTCTAAATCTTGTGAGACCATTTCCTGAGTTCCCTCTGAAAAAGCTTTCTATAAATACATAGAAATAAAATCATTAAAATGTTAATATAACCTATACAATCAAACTGAAGACCTACTGGAGATTGGGTCAAAACCAAGTCATATAAAAGACCCTTTCTTAAAACAAACTCCCGGATTTTAATAATTTTCTCTCTAAAATGTCATTGCAATCTTTTGGTTTGGTTCAGTTAAATCTAGAGCAATTCTACATAATGAAAGGAAAGAATGAATATAAACATGCTTCAGTATGACTTCAGGATTCCGGATTCCAGTCTCTTTAGGGAGACAATTTTTCCTTATGGCATCGGTCTGCACAATTAAAGACCTTGCTCTGAAATAATGAGAAGCTGAGGAGGGAAGGGGAACAAGAAAACTTAACCTGGAAAATTCACCTAATTAAAGAGACACAAAAAGATGTGTCCATCCCCTTAAAGCCATTCACTGTGTAGCCAAATACATTACACAGGTAAAAAAAAAAAGGAAAATAAGAATTGAGTCACTGCCATAGGTGGGGAGCTGAGAGTGTCCCTTCACACCACTGATTTTTTTGTGAGAACTGGTGCTTTCCAAGAGTATTTTCTGACTAAGGTGTTGGGAACTCCTGTGCCCAGAAAACCTTTCTGCACCCCATAGCAAAGTGTCTTTTCAACAGCCCCGCCCCGCCATAATATATAATAAATTGAGTGATTAATTTATGACAAATACATGTAGGCAGCATCTAATAATTGGTGNATAAATTTAGTGATTAATTTATGATAAATACATGTAGGCAGCATCTAATAATTGGTGATTCCAATGTCATGAAATCCCATTGGGCAGGTAGGTGCTAACCATTAACTAATTCCATGTGACCAGGACACCCTTCCCCTGCAGAGTTTCCTGACCATGATAAGGACTCCAAGACCTGCTCCCCTCCTTGCATGAAAGCTGGGATGGCATCTGCAGGCTGGTGGCTGCCAAGAGGTGGGTATTGCCCTAAGGGTGCAAGGTCCCTGGTCCAGGCTGCCCAGAGAGGCTGTAGAGTTTTCTTCTCTGGAGAGATTCCCAACCCTCCTGGACCCTGCGCTGCTGGGCCCCCCTGCTCTGGGTGACCCTGCTGGCGCAGGAGGGTTGGATCAGGTGATCTCCAAAGGTCCCTTCCAAACCCAACCACGCTGGGATTCTGTGACTCTGTAAATACCCGCAGATGGACAAATTTGAACAAGAAGTGGGTGCAGCTGAACCCAGTCTCCTGTGAAGCTTCAGCTGGAAGGATGGAGCCAATGACTCAAGTGCAAACACTCGTGTTTACTTTTCGTGGCTTTCGTCCACGGTAGGTTACGTTGCTATGTGGCATGTTTTACATGTATCTGAAAAAAATCAGGTTCTCTCCTTACACTGTATTTTGTTTGGATTGGACCCATTCTCCAATTTTATGATAAAATGAGAACATAATTCACATATTAGCATTTCAAAACCTGTACAGCTGCAGAATGAGTAAACAGTGGGGTGAGTAATCATTACTAATGTGAACTGGAGAAAGGGGTGGGGGGGGAAAGCACATGATTTTGTGGAGTGCTAAACCAAAAAATGTGTTTTGTACTTCTTAAAACATCTCAAATTCTTCTTCT
>VWZY01011873.1:39945-54326 GCA_013399075.1 Chloroceryle aenea | reverse complement strand
GGGCACTGGTGAGACCACACCTTGAGTACTGTGTCCAGTTTTGGGTACCACAGCACAAGAAGGACAGTGAGGGGCTGCAGCAGGTCCAGAGAAGGGCAGTGAAGCTGGTGAGGGGTCTGGAAAGCAAGGCCTGATGAGGAGAGGCTGAGGGAGCTGGCCTTGTTTCATCTGGAGAAGAGAGGACACCTTATTGCTCTCCACAGCTACCTAAAAGGAAGTTGTAGCTAGGCTGGTGTTGGTCTCTTCTCCCAAATTACTAATGACAAAACAAGAGGAAATATTTCCGGTTTTATACTCACACAGGTTTAGAGTTAAAGAAAAAAAAAGGTGTGCACAATACTGTATGAGGCCTTACTCTCAGGAGCACTCAAACACCACACTGATTTGGAACTACTTCTGTTTTAAGATGATCAGTGAAACTCACACTGCAGGGAAATATTGTTGCACTTTAGGAGTATCAAAGATTGAATATTCAAAATAATCTAATAGGAAAAATTAATACTCAATTTAATGGAATGTCATTTAATGGGAAAGGAAAAATATTCTAAATGGGAAGGCTCTATCATCAAGGAAAAAAAGAAAAATAAGTAAAATAAAGGTGGATGTGAAAACCTCAGAGTGTGTGCTGTTTTATAGCACTCTTTGTGGGCAGCACAGCAGACAAAAGATACCAGGCATTCAGGACCTTCAATCTTCAATCTCCCTTCAGTCCCTCTTCTGGTTTCTGGAATAAGCCTCTGCTTGTCCGTGAGTGAGCACCACACGTAGCACTTTATTTTTAATTCTGTCTCCTCCTAAATCAGACCCTCTTTTGCATAATTTTGGTCTTTTGTAGATCCTCAGTGTGGACCCTCTTTGTCTGAACTTTGGTAGGGCAGTGAAACAAAAGAGGCTTCAGAATGATTTTTTGCTTTGTCGGTAGATCCATCACATTCCAGACACCGCTCCACCTCAAGGCAGCCGGGCCATGGAGAACACGATCCATTAACGATCAGCAATGCTCATTATGTTGGCTATTAAGCAATAGGATCTCGTATTCAGTGCTTCCAACTGCAGAGTAAAACATTCAGGTGTTCCAGAATAAAATGATGAATCTGAACTAGTAAATGCTGAGCTTCGACCTACGAGACATATGGGCCAGTTTGGAAAGTCAGCGTCAGCTGGGAAGTTCTGTTCACAGACTAAATGAGTTCTCTTCAAATGCTCTACAAGATATTTGTAAAATGCAATTGTCTGAACTAAAGGCATCCAGGTTTACTAAAGTTTTACCTGTCTGACACCTACTTTATATCAGGAAATGATAAAGGAACAGTGGTGCATAACACAGGGTAACGTCTGCCATGCCCCCACAGACCCTTTTACCTTTGCCAGCCATATTACAAAACCTACCAAATCTTCACAGAAGATTATCTTGATTTTCACTAGTTTTAACAACCATTATAAGCTAAGCTGTAAAACATCTCCATTTCCTCCTCTCCATATCATTGGCTTTCTGGCTACAAATGAATGGCAAAGAGAAGGCAGATTTCTCCAGACAGCATCCGTCCTCCCATCCCCTATCCGTCTCTGCTGCAGGCAGGGGTTGGAAGTCAGCAGACAGTGTTTAGGCAGAACCTCAGGGGAGCAGGGTCCGGCCATCCCGACCTCCCACCACATTCCTCTGCCTTACCGGAGGTAGCTGGGCAGGGGGTCCACACTGAGGTTACACTGGGCCACTCTCCCTGCTGCAAACAGGAACCTCCAGCAATGCTAAACAAATCAGACTGCCAAGGGGTTTTTTTCCTTTTTTTTCCTTTTTTTTCTTTTTTCTTTTTTTTTTTTTTTGTTCCTAACTTTCCCATAAAAAGATTCAGGTAAATGTAGCATGACGAGCCAATTTAAGCCAATTTCAAAGTTATTTGAGTAATTGGTTATTAAGATAACACTCTCAAATTTCAATTCAGCAATTATCCTCTTAAAGATACAGAATGTAAGTATAGGAGGCAAAGTGTATGTGTTAAAGCTACAGAGGCCCTTCCTTAAAAAATAAACCATATAGGCATCTGAGAAAAACATGTAGCTCCTAATCTCACTGAACTGAGACTTATCTTCTAACATGTGCAACACTTCCATGTTGAAAGCAAGTGTTTCTAAATTTTGGAAACAGAGTTGACTATTATTAGCTCTCATAAAGATTAAGAGACTAAGTGAAGACCCTCCATTTAATATATGTAAGCTCCTTACCCATAACTTAAGAACCACAAGGGGACAGAACATTGTCTTCCCACAAGGCTGCACTGCAGACTGATGCAGAGTGTGATGATGGAAATAATGGCTTTGGCAGAAGCACTTGGTTTGGAGCCAATTTCTCCATCCTAATGAATGGTGGAATTACCAGAGAAAGGCTTTACAGTAAAAAAAAAATAAAATAAAAATAATAATAAAAAAAAAGCAAAACAGAGAGAAAGAAGGAAAGGGAAAGAAAAAATGTGCAGCTTATTCCCAGTTAATCAACCCCCTAGGATGCATGGCCATGACCAATTCTTATTCCCAGATACTACTGGTTAATCACCAAGCACATAACTAAATGGACTTGTGTTTGCTACTTGGCTGCTGAAAGCAATAGTGTAGAATCTGCAAATGTTCACCAGAAGATTAAGGTTATGCAAATGCTGGAAAGTTTCCTACGCTAGCAAAGTTGCCTTTCAAGAAGGTGAAGTGGTTTTCTTTTGTTTTTTAATTCTCAGAATGGCAGCAGATGAGGTTTAGGGAAATGTTATTGACAGCAGGGTGCCGCACGTGCTCCCGCCAGCTCACTTTACTATGTCCTCAGCTACTGCTCAAGGCAAATATTCTCTTGGAGGAATGGTTCTATCAGCCGAGGACGTAAACTCAGCATTCCCTTCGGCTATCTCGCCTTGTGGCTGTAAACCAAAGGAAGCAACGATGCAAAGCCAGGGTCTACAGCTTTTTCTCCCTTCTCACTTGAGACCTGAGGAACAGGAGACATCAGAGAAAAAGCAAAGATAGCAAATCCTGCCAGAGCAGGGGTCAGGGGTTTATTTGGGCTCACACAGTTGAGCTTGGACCAGCAAAATGTAAAGGACTGAACCAGACAGGACAGGAAAGAATATGAATTTACTCTGATTTACTCCTGATGAAAGTTGACATACTTCCACTGGAAATTTCTGCCAACGAACTGCAGCTGAGGATCTGGCCTTTTTGTGCTCTGATCAGTTATAATAATTAAAGATATCTAAAGACAGCAGAGAGTGCAGTGTAATCAGGATTGGGAAAAATACTTCAGTGTTATTTTAGCTTTCGTCTTTAGATTTGTTGGTTTTTTTTTTCAACAGGGATTGTTTAAATAATATGTCTCCAGGGAACAGAGTAAAAATATAGATTCTAATTTGAATATAGATAAACACTGGATTATATATCACAAAATATGCTGGTGTAGCATATGCAGTACATACTACGTGTTAACACCAAGTATTACGTAACCACAGCTCCAAGCCAACTCACTTTTATTGTGCTAAGGTATTTTTTACCTCAAAACGTTCATATTTTTCTATCTCTCTATATATGTACTGCTACAATGCCATATTCTCAGGTTTTTACAGTTTTGCTGCATTTTTCTGGCCTAGGTTACAATGCAGGAAGAACGCCAACTGGAACATGTCGAAAAACAAGATCATAAGGTTTCACTCAAGTTGCTTAAATTATTATGTAGAAGGTATATTATCGACCTTTTAATAAAAACCTTTACAGTCTCCATGGAAACATTTTTACATTGACATATAAAAACATAAATGGAAAAAAAATGTTGTAAAAAAAAATGAATCTAGTCTCCTGTCCATAAATTAGAGGCTGCCTTTACTGAGCGCTGCCTTCTCTTCCCTCCCTAATGCAAATGCAATGGCGCAATGATGATTCAGTAGTCGAGCATCTTACTGTAACCTGTGTAGTAAGCTGAGGTTTTCAAGAGGTTTAATCCTAAAATAGCACTTGCTGTTTCTGTAATGCAGCTTCCTACCTATTTTTAAACCAGGACAGCACGTCAGTGCCTTTGGACTCAGGCTAAATGTGCACTAAATGGAACGACTCTCGGAAACGCCGGCTCCTCAAAATTGAAGCTCGTGAGAAAGTGCCCTCCTTTTTTTTACTTTTTTGCTTAAAATAAGAGACTCTGGTGCTGAGTGGACTGAATTTCCAGGAGTCCACAGAGGAAAGCCCTGTGGTAGCCTCAGCCTCACATGCTGGAGCTGGACCAAGTTTGGGAAGGGGCGAGGGATCTCACAGCACATCATTTGAGATAAGGATCAGTCTCTCTTGATTTGAATTCCAGAGCTCTCAGCTGTGGTCTGCTGACATCTCGTCAGCAACCGTGACATTTACCAGCGATCTACCGTTTATATCATCCTCAACTCCAGAGGCCAGATGACAAAATCCAAAGACATTCGATTTCTGATTATAATAAAAAGAAAGAAGTTTGTGGTGTTAACAAAGGAGCACAATAAAAAGAGCACACGGATTGTTTTCCAAGACTCATGAACATTTTCTCAGTTTAAACACGGTGCTAAATGTGCTTTTTTTACAGAGAATTCTATGGCATGTCTCTTTTTGACTCCAGTCTCTCAGTTTCCTCTGTAATCAATGCAGAATCATGCCAGCCATTTGCAAGAGCATTCTTTACACAAGTACACATGAAGTGGCTTTTAGAGGAGCCTGAAGAAATAACACTGGCAACATTTATCAAAAAAAAAAGTTCTAAGAGAAGCACTGGTCAGATTTTACCTAATGATGCATTTATCTTCCTCATATAGTAAAACAAAGAACAAAAGAATTCTCAAAGGGAATTATTTAGCTTCTCACAATTTGCAAATTAAAAAAACCCAAACCAACCAAACAACCAAAAAATTAAACAAATAAAATAAAACAAACAAAAAAACCCAACCAAACAAAAAGGGTGTTTAGCACATAGAGTTTTAGAAGTTAATAAAGGGTTCTCACAGGTAAATGTAATTTTCTGAAGACAATAGATAACGCAGATGAATTCTGCAGGTTTAGGTTCCTTACAGAACCCAATGAAGTTCTTGAATGCCTTTGCACACTCTCCAGCAGCATCCAAGAGGTCTCAGGATGAAACTAAATAGTTATTAGCATTTAAATATAATCTAAAATCAAGTCAAACAGCTGCCTTCCCATATGCAACAGAAGATGTTTATATATAAGATATGTTAAGATATTTATATATGTATAAACACACACACTATATATAAACACACACACTCTTGTTATCCAACCACATTGTTAATGGCTTTTTTTTGCAGTTCCCATCTAATACATTTGATGTCATGATTTGCAGTGATTTCTGTTGCTCAATCAAACTTCAAGGGAACATCCAACCAGGTGTCTTCCAACCAGAACTCTTCTGTGCTAGACCATCATCCCTGGATAGTGTTTGCAGTGCCTTGAGCTTTCTGTGGATAAGTAACACTTCCAAGGAAACTGATTTTCACCAAATTTTTCACCAGTTCTCTCAATACCAAAATGTCCCAGAAGTATCTCAAATTTGCCTCAGCCAGGCTCACAAGAGGAAATAGGTGAAGGGAGTAAGTCATGCTGAAGTGATGCTTGAAATGAATGCAGGAAAGTGTTGAAAATGTGGGAAGTGCGTTGTTAGGTATTACCCAGGAAAAAAAAAAACAAACCAAACCAAACCTGTTTTTTCAAACCTGAAAATATCAGAGGAATATAAATGTACATATAAAAAAAATATGAAAGAAAAAATTTATATACATGCAGACAGAGATGTAGCAGCACAGAGCTCCTCTCCAGCATGTCACGGGGCAAACCCAACACCTGCCTTCAGGCTCCAACCTCCAGCCAATGCTGCAGAGTAGCACTTGAGAGCTCAGTTGAAATCTCCCAGGTAAAATATCAAATGATTTCTTCAGTCATATTTGTGATTACTATTAGTTAGAAAGATGCTACTGTGTGCTTGGAAAAGACACAGGTGTCAGGTGACTCTCAGGATGTAATTCATGAATGCCAACTGTTTCCATGGTCTTTAATAAATGCTACTGAAACTCATAAGGACATTTTTGCACGTGTAGATGGAAGGCCCTTTATTGACTCAAAGGACTGAACTACCATATAATGAGACTCCCATCTGGCAAAATAGTTCACATTCTAAAAATTATGGTTTAAAAAGATAAGCAGTTTTAATTAGCTGCATTTTTCAGTTGCTCGCTTATCTGTATTTTACCTTTCAATGGGTGTGTTGTCTGCTAAATCCTAACTGAAATAGGGTTCAATGTTTCATCTGGGAAATGATTCAGTATCAGTTTTGCTGTTTCCACTCACAGGGGATGACAGCCTTGTTCCTCTCCCTGCAGAGTTTGGTGTCTCAGGTGATGCTGAGTGACCACCCAGCGTGGCCAGTCCTGCTGCACTTTATGGCTATTGTATTTCTCCCAACTGCATTTCACCTTTTCCTTTACTCTTTCATGACTGGAAGCAAAGCGGAAAATATTCTTCCCGTAAAACTGGGCAAGAAGTCAGAGGCCACACCAGAGGGACTGAGCGTAGAATCACAGAATGCTTTGGGTTGGAAGGGACCTTAAAAATCATCCAGTTCCAACCCCCCTGCCATGGGCAGGAGCACTTCTTCCTAGACCAGGTTGCTCAAAGCCCCATCCAACCTGGACTTGAACACTTCACAATGGGGCATCCACAGCTTCCCTGGGCAACCTGTGCCACAGTCTCACCATCCTCCTGGTAAATAATTTCTTCTTAATATCTAACCTAAATCTACCCTCCTTCATTTTAAAACTGTCACCTCTCATCATGTCACTACACTCCTTGATAAAAAGTCCATCCCCATCTTTCCTGACGGGCCCCATTAACTGGAAGGCTGATAAACTGGCACCATACACATCTCTATTTTATCTTTTCAACAGGGATAGAGTTGCAGCTCCATGTCCCTTCCCAGGGTCTCCACAGGGTTTCATGCCCTGTGTTCCCCACAGCTGCTCTTGCAGGAGTCACACCTCACCTCCCTCATTCTTCAGTCCCATTGTTCCCAACACGGACCATGGCTTGCATCCACAAATTGGCCCCTAGCTATGATCTTAATATGTGGTTGTGGGGCCAACAAAAATCTGCCAACATTTTTGGCAAATCTTCCTGCAGTGTTTGTGCAGATCTTTGCAGGTCATTAACCTTACATCACTGGTGATAAGAGGCTGGGCATTGCAAATGTATTTGCATGGTCTCCAAGGCTCAGGCCTTGTCAATCCAAGCATCCAGTGCCAGCACAGCAGCAGTTAAATGAACAATCCTTTATGCCCATCCTCCAAACATCACACTGTGATTGCCACAAAGGAAAAAGGACCAGTATAAGGAAAAAGGGAAAAAAAAGCAAAATTGTCAGGGAAAATCACTGTGAACTTCCAGCTCCTGCAGCACATTAAACATGAGCAGCCACCAAGGCACCAGAGCTTCATGAGACCCCTGCAGTTCTCGTACTCTTTCTTCATCAGGAGCTCATCACCTTCTCTTTCCTTGGACATATCAGTGCTGTTGCTGCAAATCTACTTCCTACACTGTCAATCTTCTCTGGAGATGCTTCCAGAGCTGGGGATAAACACCCAAAAACAGATCAAACAGCAATTTCTTCTTAATAAGAGCTTGAACCTTCTCGGTTCACATTGTGCCTTCAGACATGAGGATACCCTCATCAGAGTATTAACAATTAAATACCAGTAATCTATTTTTCTCCCATAAACTCAACATCCACCTAGCAGAGGTTTATTCTTATTGGTATCTCTGAGAAATGTAACGTGGCTTAGGGGACGAGTCCCTTGATATTTTTAGATGTATATTTTTTAAATAGATTGGATAATTCCTGAAAAAAATATATAAAATTCATACATGTATGTGCAGTATTAGAAAAAAACCCAATTATTCAGTTCAGTTATGATGCAGCTATGGGGCCAAGAGACACTAAAAAAAAATTCATCCAGTCTGTAACCATAGAAAGGTTCAAAAAATGCCCCAAATGGGAGGTTTTGTCTGTGCTTGTGGAGTGACACCACACCAGCTGAGCTGCCTTCACTCTTCCTTTCCCTACAAAACCCCAGATGGGAGGATGATGGTGCAGAAGGTCTGATCAATAGCTTATAAACCTGGATGCAACTGGGAGCTGTTGGGGACAACCATTGTTTCTGAAAACTAATATGGGATGGCTGCTTCATAATCTCTGAGTTTGAGGGTCATTCTGTCAGCTGGCCAAGAACCATGTACCCAGTTAGGAGGTAGCTCAGCCTGCTGGACTCGCAGCTAGAGACAGGAACCAATTCACAACAGGACATCGGGATTTGGGGTTGAGTTTTGGAGAAAGCAATAAAAAAACCCTCTGGATGCTTTGAACTAGATCTCCTAACTTGTTACAAATTCTAGTTTTTAAATAATCCAAGAGATTTTGGTGTCCCTGCTAACAAGTCAGTGTAAGCTTCCATGCTTTTGAGACATGCTGTGAATGGTTATGGTTGTAAAGTAACATCTCTGCGACTTCTGTCTGAACCAAATATAAAACAAGGTAACAGAAGGGGGAAAAAAAAATAATAAAAAAAAATTAATGGCAGCAGTAAAAGTTCACATTCATGCTCACCGGTTAATCTGATCACCACCAACATATCAGCCTTTTCTGACCACTAATGCAAGAAATTTTAATTTGTTATATGGTTGTAGGAAACCGGTAGGCACATGCAAGTCTGTTAACACGATCTTGGTGTGCAATTGTCTGTTTAACTGTCTGTTACTTGTAGGTCATCACAAACTTCATTTTACACCTTCTTCTGATGCTCAGCCTGGCAGCATAAACCCTGCAGGAATTACAAAACACACCAAAATTAGTTCCAAAAGTATCTGCTATATCAAGTTGCTTTTGCCTGTGAGGAAACAATATATTTTCATCCCACTTTACCCCAGCTTGGAAGCAGTTCTCTTGAGCAACAAGCTCGATGTTCACCAGTCCTAAAGTCACAGGACTGCATATTTCTCTGCATGTGTATGTGTTTGTGTCTGTGATTTCCCAATATTCCTGGCTACCACAGCCAGAGCCATTGAACTGCTCAGCGCTGCATGTAATAAACCGCTGAAGGCATCTGGGTTTTTTTGGACGCATGTCTTGGCATGAAGCTGTGCTTGAAGTGTTGGATTCTCTTTGCACAGTTTGGAGACCAGTGTGTTTCCAGTGGAGCTGGAAACCTGTAACCACTCATATCCTCTGATGGGTATTTTGTTAGAGTTTAGCACTGTTTGGGTTTGTTTTCAAGTTGAAAGGGAATAAAAAAACAACATCCAAAAAATGAAGGGGGGAAACCTAAGAAAGAACAGATGCTAATACTGCATATTAGGTCAGAGTTATTATCACAGTTTGGGGAGCTATCATACAGGCCTTTTTAGACAAAATCTGGCTTGAAAGTGGCATGAAAAGCAAGTGTGTTAAGTATTGCAAAACCAGCTTCCCCTCTCCCCAGTCCTCTGACCTGTGAAATCACGTTTCTCTGATATCTTGAATGGTTCCCATTCAGGCTCCCTATCTACTGCTCCCAGTGCACTGCAGTCCAGGATTGCTTGGGATGCCTTCAGCAGAAAAATATTACCACTTGACCACCTGTCCATTAAGAGGATGGTTTATATTTCAATGTTTCAAGCACCTCTGTTTATTACACATTTCCCATCGTTCGGGGAAGCAGGAAAATCCAGGAGACATTATTTCTATATAGATACAGACAGACATAACCCAGCTTAGCTTTATTTTGCACCCAGAGCAGGCAAGAGACTTGCAGGATTGTGAAGGTCCCCACTGGTTGTTACTCTGATTTAGTCCCAAAATGCTTTAGAGAGGTTTTTGGGGGGTTATTCCCACAGAATAATAATATCCTCTGTTCCACGTCTCGCTGGGAGATGCTGCTCGAGCTGCAGCTGAAGAATCTCAGCAGGACAGTTAAGATTTCTTCAATGCACACAGTCCCAGCTAAACCTGCTGTGCAGCACTTCTGGATACCCAGAGCTGGAGCGAGTGGGCAAAGAAAAGACTCCCAAAGTGTCCCTCCAGTATAGCAACATCTGACTGCAATTTATGATGGCACTGATGGCCACTTCTTTTTTTATACACCATTTTCCATCTCTCTGGGTAAGCAAAGCCATGTAGATGACTAAAAGAAAACACCAATTCTTTCTACTTCTGTTGAAATGACTTTCACCTTTCTGCTATCGTATTCGCTGTTACATTTAATTTGTTTTGGTTTAGCACATTTTAGCTGAGCAAACAATTTGTATGTTATGACTTGAGCTTGTTTTGGAATTGTTAAGGAATTTTATTTATTTTTTTTCACAGGTTTTTTTTTTTCCTAATCTGTCTGTATTCAGCTCACACGCTGGGTTGTATTTAAACAGAAGATCAACTGATAATTGCAACACCACTGCTGGCATCGCTCTCGTGAAGAGGCTGCCAGCATTTCCAGGTTGAATTTTGGCATACGGTGTTGCAGCCTGCAAGCCAATTTTATTAAAATGAGTAGAGGGAAAAATCTGTTTGGCCTCTTTTGCTTGATAAGAATACAAAAAGGCAAAATTTTAAAAGAATAAATTCATGTTGAAAATACAGTCCCTGACCTGCGGGTATTTTTGTGATGTCTGACACTCAGCTGAGGTGCCCAGGCCAGTATCTGTAACTGGGATCACCCTCCACCAAAGCCACACTGCCCTGGACAAGGGCACTGACCGTGTGTTGATTACAAGATGGGACATCAAGGATATGACCAACAAATGTCTGGAGCCACTGTCCCAACTGAGCCCAAGCTCCCAGCCCAAGCACCCCAGGGCAGACCCACAATGAAGCCAGAGCAGATGAAAATCAATCCCCAGTCCACCCCCAAAAATCCCTATTTCTCAGTAAAAACACAACCATCTACACTTGACAGTGTTTGAGGGCCCGTAGCCTACTACCTCCTCTTGCAAATGTGAAACCACACACCAGCAGAATACAGATGAATATCTGCACTCATATAATTTTATATTTAAGCCTATGGGATAGTGATAATTACAGTTTTAGAATGGGATCAAAAAGCGCAGATCTACAGAGACTCTTTGAAGTCAATATCTATTTATTATAATTGCACAACATTTTCCATCGGACCTGAAAGCATTATTCAGGCATTAATAAATTAAAGTTCACAAAAGACAAACTTCTCCTGCCACTATTTAAACCCATTTGATGGATAGGTAACCTGAGAAACACAGATTTTAGGTGGGTTCAAGCAGCACCTGGATAGGGCTGGTCTGCAGTGGATCACAGAAGCAACAGCACATTTAGCTCACCAGAGTCACCAGGTTCTCTTGACATTCCCTGTGTTCTCACACCTCAGTCTTTCCTGTTTGGAGATGCAAAAGGTGGAACCTCCAGATCTAATGAAGCTGCTTAGTTAATAAAAATCATAACACTTTATATTTAATATTGCTCTTATCCAACAATTGCACTCATTTAATGACCGTGAGCTGTACAGAAACTTTTACTCCACATTTCCACACTATTCACATATATAAGAAGACAGAAGTGAAAACATTTTCTTCTGAGGATGGTGAGACACTGGCACAGGTTGCCCAGGGAAATTATGGATGCTCCATCCATTCAAGGCCAGGCTGGATGGGGCTCTGGGAAACCTGCTCTAGTGGGAGGTGTCCCTGCCCATGGCAGGGGGGTGGGAACTGGATGATCTTTAAGACCCTTTCCAGCCCAGACCATTCTATAATGAATCAAGGTGCCATGAATAGGTAGTAAACATGGGTCTGAATGGTGTAGTTGATCTAGAACCAGTGTATTACTATAAATAACTCCTCTGGCAGGAGGAATGGCTTAAGCCAGTGTTTTCTGGGGAACTTTGCACTTGAGCAACAGTGCTCCATAAGAGTGTCCTCACCACTGCTGGGTCCACTCTATCCCTTCATCCAGATCAATATGCTGAACAAGACTGGACCTGGCACTGACCCTGGGGAACACCATGAGCTGCAGGCCTCCAGCTGGACTCTGCACTGCTGATCACAGCCCTCTGAGCATTGTCATTCAGCCAGTTCTCAATCCACTGGCTCGTCTTAAACCAGAGGAAAGCAAGCGATGTTTTCCTTGGGTTGGCAGAGGGCAGTGTGTCTCCTCGCATGC
Organism: Chloroceryle aenea; assembly: GCA_013399075.1. NCBI lineage: Eukaryota > Metazoa > Chordata > Aves > Coraciiformes > Cerylidae > Chloroceryle > Chloroceryle aenea. The sequence goes on along the minus strand of VWZY01011873.1, from coordinate 42,115 downwards.
TCAACGGGCACCTCTGTGGCAGGAGAGGCTGGAGGAGCATCAGCAGGAGAGGCACAGGGCAACAGCATCCTGCTCGCCTTGGTTTGGCTCGTGAACCAAAAGAGCCCGTCCGCCCTCTGAGACAGAGACCCTGAGGAAAGGCTACCACCAACTTCCTCTGCTGTGATTTTCCCTTTTTCATTATGTTTGACATTTTGGAGACTGAGCTTTGTTACAGACTATTAGCCTATGGCAGTAGGCTGGGGAGATAAGACTTCATCAAGCTATAAATCACACAAAAGCGTGTAACAATGTGGAATTCTGAGGTTGCACCGGCAGCTCTGGTTGGGTTCGCCTGAGCGTTGTTGTGCTGAGCACAATATTTCAAGCGCCTCGCGGTACAAGCGGATGCTGCAGCTTGCAGGGAAATGAGTTTGGTGCCTTGTGCCTGAATAGCAACACCATTAAAGTTTTGTACTTAGCATAGTTACTGACTTTGTGGGATCACTGTAGCAAGTTTTAAATGATGCATGAAATGAAGAATTCCTGCCCATCCTAAGGAGAGATAATGCAGATAATAGACTGCCTTGCAATCACAGCTGTGCAGTGGTTTTTGGTTCTGCTCACAGAAATGCCCTCCAAACCCCACAGTAACAGTATATACAGCACATTTGCAGGCTTGGTTTTTTTCCTCATTAGGTTTATATGAACTATTCTCCCTCTCCCCTCTTACACATGCTCTCAGGGAAGGTAGGGTGTATGGACCACAAGGACACAGGTGCCCAGAGCCCGTTGCTCAGCCCTAGACTCGTAAGGATACTCATGCTCCTCTTTGCCATGGAGCTTCTGGCAATAATTTTATAGCTGCTGCCCAGATTCCTTTCATCTTGGACTTCAAACCATCGCAGTGGGCAACTGCAAGTGCTCCCAAGCAGGGAATAGCCACAACTCACTGTGAGATGTGTATAGTACAGGACATCCAAACCAGCAAGCAGGAGGGAGTATTTTGGCCAGCCTACCTCGATGCTTATCTCCAAGGCTTCATCCAGTCAACACAAAGAGCAAAATCCACACACAACACACAAGACCCCACCTCAGCGAGACTTAGGGTCAAGATCTGGAGTTGGCTAAAGTGGACAAGGCACAACACTGGCCCCAGCTCAGGCGTGTGGGTGACTGTACAGATGGACAAAGATAGTTGCAGCATTACAGTTTATTATCAATTTATTATCACTCAGGTTTCATGTCATCTGCTTGGGCATTTTGTCATGTCGTGTTTGCTCAAAAAGTCACGTATTGAAAAGATTCATCTTGTCATGTGCTTTATACTTAAAGAACTTTGGTGCCCCACTGAGTGTTAAGTCCACTGGCAACACGTAAGGTGATCCAAAAAACCTGTTCATTTGGAGAAATAAAGCTCCACAGGGTCATTCATTTATAAAGAAAGTTACATATTAAAAACAAAAACAAAAACAAAAACAAAACCCAACAACTTATAGGTAAAGGAATCTTTCCAAGTGTTAAATATCCAATGATTTTGGTTTAATAAGTTCAGGGATTCACACAAATTACTTCATTAGGTTAACGCTGCACGACAGCAGTTTTTACTTGTCAAAAACATTTTTCTGTGCTACCAAAATATCTCTCCGCATTCCTTTCTTTGTCCCTATGCTTTCAAGAGTATTTAAGGAAGAAAAATGTGCAACTCCCCTGCAGTAATATATTTCCAAGAGCTGGAAAGGCACAGGGAGTGAGCAGAAGTTAGTCCCCCGCTGTATTTTCAGCAGTTAAGTCCCATTTTCATTGACTCACATGCCTGTCAATTACACTCAACAATATTTATGAAAACAAAGTTATAAAGCAAAGGAAATCAATGTTACTGTTATTGTTATAAAAAATTGCACCTACTGGTAATCTTGTTTGGGGCATTGCTGCTAACATCACCAGCAGTCCCAGAAATGCATTGCTTTCTTCTCATTTCACAAGAAACACCATCGAGGAAGGTGCAATTTCGGGAAATGAGTAGGAAAGCAGAGTGAGAACTGGGGAACATGTCTCATTAATTAAAAGAATTGATACAGAAAAGCAATTTTTATTTTTTTTTCCCCAGTATTAATTAAACCCTTGTTTTACTTAACCTATGTGAGCCAATCAAACCCAACGAAAACCAACTTATCACCTGCTTGTCAGG
>VWZY01011873.1:15303-37100 GCA_013399075.1 Chloroceryle aenea | reverse complement strand
TTTTTTTCTGGAATATGTGAACAAAGGGGAACAGGGAACCATTCAATGAAAAAGAGACAAAACATGAAGGGGGATAAAGGGGTCTGCAATAACCATGCTACCTGCAGAAGGGAAAATAAAACCGTGTTGAGGAGATCAAAGATACATCTGAATGATGTAGTGATAATTTAAGCATTCAAGGAATGATTGGAAAGGGGAGGTGGCATGGATGATAATTATCTAATGAGGAAGGAAGGACTAACAATGACAAATGAGAACTCAGCGACACACAAGTCCATAGTGTGAGCCTGGAGCCGTGTCACGGCCACCCAACAGCCCTGGCTACCAACCCCCTGAGTCAGTCATGGCTTTCCAGCCTGGCAGGAGCCAAATGTGCCAAGCAAACTTTGTGACACGTTTGGCTGTCGGTTCTGGTGGTCCTGTACCAAGTCTTGGGACTCCGAGATGATGATGAGGCTGTAGACACTGTGGGAACAGGGTGGAAAAGCAAGAGTGAAGAGGGTTGTTAGGAAGAAAGAAGAGGGGGGGAAAAAGGAAGAATTTGGTGAAATGAAAAAAGGAAAAAGACACTGAAGAAGACAGTTGTGTTGGAGACCAGAAAAATGTGATCCAAATGTCAGCAGTGAGGATGAAGGAGCAGATCAAAAGACAAAAGACTAGGAAACCTGAAGCAGAAAAGAAAGAAGGGAAGAAAAATAACCAAGAAGTATGAAGGGTATGAAAATAATGTCTGTTATGTATAAAAAAATGCAAGACCTTAAGGAAGAGAAGGCAAGGATGTAGCAGAGCATGGAGCACGACAGGGGACACAGGGCAGCAGGAAAGATGAGAGGATGGCAATGGGTGGACAGAAAAACAAAAGAAAAATTGGCTGCTCTCAGAAAGAGAAAAACAGACAATCTGAAATTCAGAGCCTTAGATGTGTCTAAAAGTGAGATCAAGACAATATTTTTCTCCATTGGGACTCTCTCATTAATAATAGAAGGGGAATTTCTTTTTAAGCGTGACGTTAGTCACCTTTCCTTCTGCTCATGCAGGCAGGTGGTACCAAGACATGGGGTGTGCTGGGAGCATCCCGCGCTCCTCCGTACCCCCAAGGAACACACGCTGGGCTCTGTGCTCTTCTTGTGTCCGAACAAAGATGTTATAATGCTTGTCTGTGATACAAAATGCTCTTGCCTCCAGCAAATATCCTTTTCAGAGTGAAACTGGGGCTGAGTAGCACCAACCCTCTGGCAGAAGCTGGCCAAAGTGGTTACAACGGTGCTGGGACAGTTGCTCTGGTGACCACAAGGAAGGAGGGAAGCAGTGTGGCCTTGAGAAAGATCTGCTGCTTCCTTGGGGTTGTAGCAAGCTGGGAAAACTCCTGGCAGCGTGCATGGATGGAGCAGCAAAAAGCTCCTACTAGTGGTAGGACAATAGCAAATGGGCTTAAGTTGCACCGTTGGAGCTTTAGGTTGGATATTAGGAAAAAATAATTTACTGAGAGAGTGGTGAGGCCTTGGAACAGGCTGCTCAGGCAGGGTGTGGAACCACCATCCCTGGAGGGGTTTAAAAATGTCCAAAACTGTGGCACTTTTGGACATGGTTAAGTGGTANGGAACCACCATCCCTGGAGGGGTTAAGTGGTCCTGCTTATATTTAGTAGATGGTTGTACTTGATGATCTTGAAGGTTGTTTCCAACCTTAATTACTCTATGATTCTATGATTGGATAGGGAGATGTTGGGATGAAGGTTGGTCTCGATGATCCTAGAGGTCCTTTCCAACCTTACTAATTCTATGATACCATGATACAAATCTACCAGGCTGGACCTGATTTCAGAGAAGACAAGCAGAAGTAATTCCAATTGACATCAGAGTATTACCAGCATACTTCCATGTCTCTAATACTCCAGGAGCACCAAAACCAGGTGAGAAATGGATTTTCCATCTGGCTCACCACGTTTGTCTTGGACCACGCTAACACGCTATGTGCCGATTCCCATATAACTGAAAACTGAAAGCATCAAATATGACCTCAATAACACAATTAAAATCAACACCTTCATTACATATCAAGACAGCCTTCGTGAGAACAAGCCCCAGGTTTCACGAGGCGTTTTGGATGGAAATGAGCTCCGAAGAAGGAAGCTGTGGGAGTCTGTCAAGCATGCAGTAAATGCGGGTTTGAAGCGTGGCATTTCCTAATGCAGATCCTTAATTACAACTACAGAACAGGTAGTGTGGAGGAGGGACTTTTCCAGCATATTGAAGGAGTGATATGAGGTACAGCTGTCTGGATTTTCTTGGAAATATGAAGCAGTATCATTTATTAATTATGCTGAGGTAACCAGGAAGAAATTTAAATATAGAAGTAGTACCCAAAACTAGTAATTGGCTGGAATGTTATCACAGCCCCCTTACCCTGCTGCTGTAGAAATTGCCAACAAAATATATTCCACTTCATTTCCCATGACACTAAACACTCAGAATATGCTTCCACATCTTAATATTATTGAAAGATGAAGTGACATTATGAAAAAACCTTACGCAGATCTCCTCTTTTCGTGGGCAACAACACTAGCTACATCTCCTTAAATACTTCTTATTTCATCCTTCTTCCTCTCACACTTTTGTACCCTGACTGACTTGCCAAAATAAGGAATTGGTAGCTGTCACTGGTTTTCATTCAAGGAATTGGTAGCTGTCAGTGGTTTTCACTCTATAAGATGAGCTGCTGGACTTCAGAGTTATCAGCAAACATTTATGAAAAGCACATAAAACAAACAGTGTAAATCTGCTCTGGCATAGGAATAACACTTGATTAAGTCTGGTGGTCACCTTCAAAGTGTGTGCACATGACACAAATGTCACAGAATAGCTGTTCTTGTCTAGAGGGAAAGCAAAAAAGGAATGGGGCAACTCCTCTCCCAGAACCTCACCTGGAAATATCCTGCCTGGTGCTACAGGGAGAGCTCCCAGAGGGAGCTGGATGAGCTCCCAGGTTGGGAACTGATGGTGCAAAAAGCAGATCTTCATTCACCACACCCTGACCACTAACCTGATACAGAAATTCCCTCTGAGGAAGCAGTATAGTGATGAGACAAATTACATTGCTCTCCAGCAAAAATGGTTTTGATGGATCAATGTTGTGAGCAACTACCAATGCTAAATTATAATCTTCATTTTTAATGAATAAAAATTAGTGCAACATATTTTTCTTGTTGTATATGTCACACTGAAATTAAATAAAATAGATGGAACATTGTAGGTCTTAAACATCTAGGATGTAATTGTTAAAACAAAGTAAATTCCAGGTTAAACCTGTTCCTTGTAATCCTGTGGGATGTGGATACTTGACAGATGTCAGAACATCCTGTATTATATATCCAGCCCCAACAGGCTGCCCAACAGGTATAGGGGGTGTGTAAAATGGAATAAATTACACTTTCCCCAAAGACTTATGAAAGAGATATATTTATTTCTATTTTTACAAGGCATAACAATCAAATTTCTTTTGATGGCTGCTATTTTTGATTACCTGATCCACTAATTTTTGTTGAAAAGGCACAAAACCAGTTCTTCCAGAAGGACCATGCCAGGCACTACAAGAAACCTGCTGCAGAGTGGTTGCTAAAGATAAGTTCCTTAGAAGTTCAACTTGGCATTCTTCAATTACTAGTCTAATTATTCTTCTATTATTTAGGCAGTGAGCCAAAGGTTTCCTGGGTGCAGAGGAAGTTAATAGGGGAGATGAAGCAAGATTGTGAGGCCATGTCAGCATATGTTCATTAAAGCCTGATTTCTTCAGCATTAAACTTACTCACTGCTCCAACAATGTACTGCTGCTTCTATGTATTTAATGATAAAAAAAGAATAATTATTTACAATATTTCCTGACCCTTTTTTTTGGTCATTTGTTCAGAGTTGTATCTATAAAAAAAAAACAAAAAACAAACAAGGACAAATTCATTGGGAAATGGAGAGAAAAGAGCTTGACATCTCCTGTTCATTGCTAGAAGGAAATTAAGGAGTTTCCAAAAGCTTGCCTGTAATCCCCACTGCTTTCTAGCATTCAGCACTGGATATATATAATTACATATGAAAAAATTACATCTGAAGAAAGTTATTTAAGTTGCAAAGCCGAGTACTTGAGAGTTAAGAAATGCCATTTTTACAACAGCCCGTGCAATCCTGATTCTTCCCGCTTATGGATCCAATTTCTAATATTAAAAGAGAGGCAATGGGAAAATATGACGTGATTATGCAGTTAAAGGTTGTATCGTACTGCACGTGCTCATGGGAGCTGAAATAATGTTGCAGACACATGTAACCGTAAATCTGGCATTCCTTAACGTACAGATCTTGCCTGTACAAGCTAAATAACTTCCTTTTAACATAATTTTTATGTCATTTCCTGTTTTGTTTAGTTTCTAAGGAAATATATAAAACAAGCCATCTTGTGCACAGCTATCTAAAAAAAAAAAAAGTAATTTCTTGAGCCCAGGTTCTACTCTTTGTTTTCCTCCGTCTCCCACACTTGCTCACTCTGTTTTCCTGGCAGGAGAGGGAAACATTCCCACCCATGAAGGGACCCGGGGGTGTTAGGGGTGAGATGTAGATGTTAGGGTGATGCTGGCCTGGTGGGGCCACGCTGGCCTCCATGACTCATCAACATCCTGCCAGGTCAGGATCAGCCTCTCGGGCATTTAACCAAAACCCACCTGTGACCTTGGAAGCCAGAGGAGGGAAACAGGGGCTTAAAAAAAAAATCAGTTCATAGCTCAGTGAAACCTGAAAGATATTTTGTGGTACCCAGAAAAGGCACTTGTCTGGCCTGAAGGTTTTTCTCACTGCCAATTTCAAGAGTCTGCTACAAACCATGTGGCTGCTGGAGAACATCCAAAAAAATTTAAAAAAAAAAAATAGCCCTGGGAATCTCCCCCAGCATGAAGGGCTGGGCAGTCAAATGGCTCCTGCTGAGACATCAAGAGGGGGTACGATGGCTCTCCTGTGGGTTTTTAAAGTTGGAGGAGTTTGCCATTGGCAATAGAGGGAGGAGAGACAGGTCCCCTCCGAATTTCCAACCCCAAGACGTGCCTGATGCTGCCGGCAGCAGCCCCTGAAGGTGCAGCCCCAGCCCAACCCACAGCTGGGCATAGCTGTGGGAATGGTACAGGGCATCCAAGGATAGAGAGAAGGAAAAATCGATTGTAGATATTGCAAATGAATCCAAATCCTTCCTGGCAAATCTGCTTAGTTAATATGTTCATTTAATTTAATTTAAGAGTCAAGGAAAATGGGATATTTAAAAAAAAAATTCCCCCCCACACCCTAAACAGAGAGAACCTGAGTAGTATTCAGTATTAAATGTAAAAATGGGCATTTTTTTTTTCAAAATGAGCTTAACTAAAGCAGGGTTTCATAGATCACCAGTAGACTTCTAAGAAGACTTTCCCATTAAAATTATGAAACAAAAAAAAAAGAACAAAAGGTAGCCAAATGTCTTACAGCATATTAGGAATGTACCCAGCCTCAAAGAATTTGTATTAACCTCTCACTTCTTCCAAATTCAGAAAAATTCCCCCAAATAAGAGTCATAGTCCAACATCAGGAGTCTTCTTGTCTGGAGATATTAAAATCCTGGGCAACCTGCTCTGAGTGACCCTCTATTATCAGGGGGGTTGGACACAATGATCTTCAGAGGTCCCATCCACCCCCCTACCATGCTGGGATTCTGTGTGATCAGAAGCTGCCCAACATCTCAATGCAACTGAACACCTCTGGTTCCAGGGTAGTTTAGAGGTACATCCATTAGCTGACGGGAGCTGTAACAGGGGAGGCACATCATGTTGCATTTTTTACTGCACGGTGTGATTATTTAAAGGCAAAGTCTCAGGTCCCACGTCCTTGCTTAAATCTACGGAGACTTGTAACAAGAGATTTGTCCCTGAACTTTATATGGCAAGTATTTGCCTTCTGCACAATGCACTAGGAAGAAAAACTGTCCTTACCAGCCCAGAACATCTCCTGCCATCAGAAACCTTTTTCCCGAGATGCAGAGTGGCCTTTCCATACAATATTGGCAACCTGTCTTGAGCATTATTTCATGTTTTATTCTATTTCTTTTCCCACAGATCACCCTGGTTTAAACCACAGCTATGCAGAAGCAAGCAGAGCAGATGTGCTTGCGTCTGACCTCTGCAGCAGCCCCTGCTGTTGGGTGGGATGCTAAAGGCTGAGCATCCTTGCTGGAGGACCTGGCTCTGACCTGCATTCTTGTCAAGAGCTTTAAAATGCAGGCGTTCGGGAAGGTCACTGGGAGTGAAAACACTCATACCTACAAATCAGAAGGCTGAAAGGAAAGAAAACTGCATCGTGTTAACTACAAGCTGTTGTAGAAATCACACACCACGTGTGAGTGACAGAAGTTCCATCTGAATATGGGAAAAAACTTCTCTGCTGTGAGGGTGATAAAACCCTGTGCCAGGCTGCCCAGAGAGGCTGTGGAGTCTCCTGCTCTGGAGAGATTCCCAACCTCCCTGGACCCTGCGCTGCTGGGCCCCCTGCTCTGGGTGCCCCTGCTGGATGGAGCAGGGGGGTGGCACCAGAGCATCTCCAGAGGGCCCTGCCAACCCCCACCATGCTGGGATTCTGGGTTTTTGGGATTATGTTTCACAAAAACCTGTTTCTAAGCAAATATTCCAGTCACTGATCTCATGATGCAAAAAAGGAGCTCAGCCTTCTCTAATCATGATGCGAAGGGGAGCCCTGGCTGAGGAGAGACTTCAGAATCATTCATGGTGCTGCACAATTCCCTCTTGAGAACTTCACCCACTCTTGCAAACCCCACTAACATCTCCTGCTCCAAAGCCTCCCAGCCTCGCAGCTGTAAAGCAGCACAGCTGCCAATGTGTCAGGGACATCTACCAGCTCCTAAAACACCTGCTCTGAAAAATCTGCTCTCTGCAATTAAATATTTAGATGATGCTTCATTTATGAAAATTAGATTTTTTAGGAGTGAATTATGATTAACTTAATTATTATACTATAATATGAAAATTGTAGTATATTATTAGAAACATATTTTTTTTGCAAAACTCTGTTTGCAATCTAGCCAGTAAAAAAAAAAAAAGTAAAAGAAAAGTTATGAAATAGACTTTTTATAGTAGGTGTTAATTCTGAATAATTAGGATTAGGCACTGGGGATTTGCAACCTAAATAAAAATTACCTAATTAACCCTTATATTGGCCCTAACAGAGAAGCCAAATAGTTCAGCAATAAAAAAAAGAAAGAAAAAGGAAAAAAAAATGCTCTCCACACACAGAAGTGAATATCTTAATAGTCTAAAACCAAAAAAAGGGATTTAAAGACACCTCCTGGAAAATATTTACAAGCCTAACAAGAGCCATCCAGACAGCTGGGATTTGGGTTTGCCATAATCCAGACATTTTACAATCACATCCCCAATTAGGAAATGTGAAATCATCTGAGGTCTTTTTTATTTCTTGATACTTTCCTAATGCTGCTGCTGCTGCCTTCACTGTTTTCTTTTTATAGTGATTATTAGTCTTCTGTGTTATGGGTTTTTTTGGTCTAGACTTTCTCAAGTCTCCTTTGGATGTTCCTTGGTGAAGGACAAAGGTTGATACCCCAGCCTCATACATGAACTAACAGTGCTGGAGAGGATGTCGAGTTTGTTTCTCTGTCCAGGATGTCATATTCAATACATAATTCCAAGCTAAAAACACTCTGCTGGAGTTCTATATGTTTTAAAGCTTCTTGGGTTGGTTTTTATTTTTCATTTTGTAGACAGACTCAGCAAACTGCAGAAATATGACCTAACACGTGAGCTGAAACAAGAGCTGGACAAACTTCCGGGTCATCATCTCCGGTTTGAGATGCATGCAAAAGCCAATCAGATCCCTTTAGATACAACCATACTCCATGGGTTAAGAAAACATGGAACTTATGCCCAGCTTTTCACAGCAACAGGTGAAATGTGCCAAAGAGGTCCCAGACTGCAACAAAATTGTGTCAGCAGCCTTGCTAAAGATGTGCAAGTTCTCCTGTTGCACGGGGAAGGATGTGTATAATCACCTGGATTACCAGTAGGACAGCAGCATAATCTAAGTGAATTCTGTGTGATGGCTTGTAATGGTTTGAAAAAGCAAAAACAGCGAGGGACTCAAGTCAGAAGTACAAAACGAGTTAAATTTAACAGTACAACGAAAGAAACACCCGAAAGAGAGTCCGCATACAACCCGACACTGCCGGCTGGGGGGAAAGGGGCAGCAGTCCCGGTGAAACGGTCCTGGTGCAGCAGTGGTCCCGCCGAGAAGCAGCAATGCCGTGGAGAAAAGGTTTGGTGCTCTCCTCCTCCGGGGAAAGGCCAGCCGCCGCTCCGACAGGTCCGCGCCGCTCCCGAAGGCTCCGAGCAGGGTCCCGAAGGCGCCGAGCAGGGCCGGAAATCCGGTGGGGGCAGGGTCAGGGTCGCGGTCCCGGGTCCTGGGCAACTGCTACTGATGACTTGTTAACAGCCCATGAGCAGTGACATAGAGAGTATAGAATACAGTTTTGCTTCTAATCACATCATGCTAAACTGGTCTTAGCCCCTCTAACTGTGACATGGCTGAATAATGAATGATGCTGGCATAAACGAGATGATGTTTTCATCAGACTTACACTTAGCCAACAGTAATTTCCACCCTTATCAAGAATCAGCTGAAACATTGATGTTTGTAGACATGCAGTGCACATGAACATCGATACAGTCAGGAGCAGAAGAAAGTGTGAGCTTTCCAATAACCTTTATGGGTTCCTCTCATTCAAGTGGGGGAGGGATGGAGCACCTCTCCTATGAGGACAGACTGAGCTGGGGTTGCTCAGCCTGGAGAAGAGAAGGCTCTGGGGAGACCTAATTGCAGTACATGGAGAGGACCTACAACAAAGTTGAGGAAGAACTTCTTAACAAGGGTTTGTAGTGACAGGATGAGGGGTGATGGCTTCATACTGGAAGAAGGGAGATTTAGATTAGGAATTAGGAAGAAGTTCTTTGCTCTGAGGGTAATGAGACACTGGTGCAGGTTGCCCAGGGAAGCTGTGGATGGTCCATCACTGGATGTGTTCCAAGACCAGGCTGGATGGGGCTTTGAGCACCCTGCTCTAGTGGGAGGTATCCCTGCCCATGGCAGGGGGTTTGGAAGAACATGATCTTTAAGATCCCTTCCAACCCAAACCATTCTGTGATTCCATGATTCATTCTATGAAGTAACCATGAAAAGCAGTATTTAAATAACAGAAATATAATGTTTTAGCTCAACAACAACAACAAAAAATCATAGTAAATTTACTTGGTGAACATTTTCTGCCTTAACCTTACAGTATTCCTTTCCTTCTTCATCTTGCTTAAACCCTGGCTCTGACATATCTCTCCATAATGGGGTCAGCACCATCCTGGACTTGCCCTGCACCCTTAAAGCCCTCTGCTACAGGGATCTCTGGTGTAAGTGCAGGAGGGATGTGACACCAGCTCTTGTGCAGAGTAAGCATCCAGCCCATCCTGCAGTCACCAGCTGGCAACTGTCAGACCTCGTGCCTCATCAGTTCTCTCCCTCCAAGGCTTCCTCCAGCTGCTGTCTCAGCAAGGTGTCCCAAATCCCTTGGGGTGACCTTGTAGCACCTGCTGCTCACCCAGGTGCCAGTCCCCATCGCTCTGCGGCACCCGCGAGCAGATCTTCCCTGTGGGATCACCCAGTCCCACCACGCTGAGAACTGCAGACCATGCCCTGCCTCCCAGGAAAAAAAAACAGGGATTTTGCTCAAGGTTTATAGATTCAATCAAACCTCCTTGAATAATTCCCATGGAAGAACTCTACATACACGAGGCTGAAGCCTTAATTTTTTTAAGTTTGCTTTTCCCCTGCTGTACAGATTAAATACATAATTTGATTTCATCTCGCTCAATTTTAAAATGATTAATCTTCTAAAGAACCCACATGAGTGGTCCCAGCTCAGACCAGCTGGACAGGTGCATTCCAATTGCAAAGCCCCATCTCTGACTTGGATTTCTTCTTGCCGTGCACACAGGCACCAGGAGTGCCCAGTCCTGTGTCCAAAATAGTGTCCCCAACAGAAAGGACCAAGCTGCAAAATCCAAGTCCCCAGGAGCACCGCAGTGCCCATCAAGAAATGCAGAAAATTAGAAATGCTCCTTTTCCATCTGCTGGCAGGTTGCCTCCTGCAACGTAGGCTGGATTTCCTTCTTTTCAGATCTGGAAACAATATAAATGGGAGATAACTTGCAATCCTTAATGCTTTCCATCCTCTTTGCAAAAATCTTTTCATAATGCTCAAATAGTTGGCTTCCAGTGATGATATTCTAATGATCCTGGGGAGTACTGAGAAACTGAGAGTAAATTCAAGTCAAATACATTTTAGAAAATTAATACAATATCAGAGACCTTATATTGAATAATTTTCATTACAGGATCTAATTCTCTTACTGGGGAAGAGCAATAACATGGTGATTGTTGATGTTGCCAGTGCCTTTTTGTAATTTTTTTTTTAAAGAAAAAAAAAATCTGCAATACTTAGGCATTAAATTGTGCTGTTATAGTTGCTCGGCAACCATAACTTCTGCATATGCACCTCCCATGGTTTTGTAGCAACAACAATCTTATGATAACAAGGGGATGGGTATCTCTTTTGCAATCAAGATTCTTCTTGATATGTAAATTTATGCAACGTTTTATGTATTATGTATGGAAAAAATTAAAATAATTATTTCATTTGAGTAATGAGCCTTAAGTGTGGATTTTGGTTTGGAAATGTTGCAGGAATGGACCTGCTGGAAATTGGATACCAGTAAACAGAAGAAATCCACTGGCGTGTAGTAAAACAATTATATTCTCTTTGGAACACCTGCTATTTATGTATTTCAAACATGAGATACAAAACAGGAGTGGGGAGAGTGGTCGGGGTTTGTGGGTTTGAGTTTTGGAGAGGAAGATGAAATGGCTATTTAACACAAAAGGAAAAAAGATGAAAACAAAACAAAAAAATTCCCCCAAACTAAACAAAATAGAGTCAAAGGAAATCCCGTGCCTGCCGAGCAGGCCAAAGTTGAGTCAATGTTCTCAAGAGAAACCTGTTCCTCCTGGGTACACTTCCAGGACTCAGTAGAGGACACTTCAACACACAATTTCACTTGAAGGATTTAGAGCCTGATAGAAACATGGGGACCCCCAAAGCAAGAGACAGAGGTACCTGGGTGCTACCCCTCCATATGGACCATAAACCTGTGCCCTAGTGCAGTGGGGACAGGCTGGAATGGAAAAAATCCCTCAGCTTCAACAATGGGTTTTTCCTCTGGACCCTTTAGACTGTGGAGATTCTACTGTTATCAGATGTTGTATGTCATCCAGACTTTGTTGAGAAGTCCCAATCCTGCATGGATTTCTACCTCTGAAATACCAATATTCAACATTTATATTTTGCCTTGCTCAGAGTCCATGAGCAGGGTCAATGGCAGAGCCACCACTGGGCTCTGTTAAAGGACAGAGCAGAAACCCTGGGTGGCACAGCCACCACTGGCATCACTGGTGTGCCCAGAAAAAGTCTCATCTCCAGTCACTCAGCCACAGGGAAGTTGGAAGCAGTCTGGGAATGTGTCAGAGATCCTGCAGAATGAACAAATAAAAGAGTGGGAGAACATAAAATCGTTAAGAAGGGTGTTTCAAACTCTGTGCAGGAGATTTCTCTGGGACAAGGTGTCCAGGAGTCCCACTCCCAATAAAAAACTGGGTTTGGTGGATTCAGACTGCTGAGTCTTCACAGCCTCCTCCTCCAGCGGAATCAGTGGGAGCAGCCCAGTGACTTTTGTGCAAATTCAGTAAAAACCTGAATTACCTGTAGGTTAGTTCTCATGTCCATAAGGGCAAAATATCCTGTAATGAATTGATATAGCTAAATGAATTTGCCTGACAAAATATTTTTCATTACTTTTGATGCTTTAGATTTGAATTTTTTTTGGTCTTCAGAGCAGTCCTATACTCATAGTACATTTATTTTTATTCTCATCCTCTCTACAAAGAGAATAAAAAACTAAATAAAGAACTGATTAGACCATGCTGCAAGAATGTCAATGGACCAAAATGGTTCTTTTCTTAATTGTTTTAATTAAGGAAAAAGCAAAATTATCTACATTTCCCTTTCAGTTACTAGAGGGAAAAAATAATTTGATATTGCATACTGAATTTGGATGAATTTTATTGGGCAACACCTCTGAGTGATTTGAATTTTTTAATGTAAAAATCCAAGTTTATTTCTTTTCAACTAGAACAGATTTTAACTTTTCACACAAACACCAAATTAGGATCCAGTTTTAATTTCTCCTCTAACATCACTTTCTCATTGAACCAGATTTCTCCACCATAACCACAATCTAGTTTCATCTTTCTGGGATATCACTGGCAAATTTATGTGGCACTGCAGAAGAAAGAACTTCTCTGTAGATCAAAGAGGCAATTTTCCCTGTTTCATCTTTTCCTAATCAGGATATTCTCCAACTTCTGGAAAGCCTTGTAAGCACCTGAATGTCATGTCTCTTTATTAAGCTATGATTGCTCTAAATTGAGTCTCCTGCTCAACTCCTTGTTGAGTGCTAATGCCCCAGTACCTGTACAAAATAATCCATGCTGGCTCTAGGAACAGGACTTTTCTCCTGCCTTGGAGCCACCACAAAAATATATCTGCCAACCAGAAAGATTGTAAATAATGAAATCCTAGGATTGGTTTGGGTGGGAAGGGACCTTTCAAGGTCATCTGCTCCAACCCCCTGCAGGGAGCAGGGCCATCTGCACCCAGAGCAGGGTGCTCAGAGCCCCGGCCACCTTCCCTGCAACGGTGCCAGGGATGCACAATCTGCCCCATACTCTTTTGAGCAATGACTTTTTTGAGCTTTGGAAAGCAAGCCTTTGCTGACAGCAGCCTCCTGGTCTTCCACCATGACATTGCTCCATCACCTGTAAGAAACATGACCTCACCCAGCCCTCCCTGCTTCCCCGAGCTGAAAGCATTTTAAAAAGCGCTTTAACTCAGATGTGCCATCAGAAGTGGCAGTGCATGGAGGCTGCCACATCACTGCAACACACTAAACATTTCCCCAAGGACATTATGGTCTGGGTTCCAAATATAATTAGGAGAAATTTCAAACACTGCTTTAGATTACGTATACAGTAACATGCAGCACTGACATAACTATAGAGAGCATTTCTTAAAGTCTTTAATCATCAAGTCATATTTTGTCTTCTTTACTTATAGGTCATTTCTTTGACAGAATAAATTATGATTAGCCTCTTAGTTTAAATGTAAAATTTAGCAGAACTATAGTGTCACTGCTCTCTGTGTTCTTTCTTTCAGTATTTCCCTTTCATTAAAACTGCCTTTGAAATCTTTTACCCTCTACTATGTCTGAAGCCCAGTGAGGACACTCTAATTTCTGAAACCCTGTCTGTGCTAAAGGAAAATGTGGAGGAGGTTTAGGCTCCTCCATCATTTGGGGTTTGTCTTTTTTATTTTTTTAGTTTTTTAATTAGTATTATTTATTTGTTTTAGGCTACCAAGATCACAGTACTTCTGGCATACAACAGGCAGGGAGCAGACAGACAGAATATGGGATGTGCTGGGAGATTTTCAGTGCAAACTGTGCATTTTCTTAGAGCTCAGTTCTCTTAATATCCAAGGAGCAGGACCAAATAAAAATAACCATTTTTAATCAGGCACATCCCTTTCTGCTCCCAGAATTTTCTTATATGCCATGTATGTATGTGCATATATAAAATATTTACTCTGAATAGAGGCAACTTATGAAATTATCAGAGTCATTCATGTTGGAAAAGCCCCTTGGGATCATTGAGTCCAACCATCAACCCTACTCTACAAAGTTCACCCCTAAACCATGTCCCCCAACACCACATCGAAACCACCTTAAACCCCTCCAGGGATGGTGACTCAAATTCAACAGGCTCAGCCCTTTTGAACATCATAAACTTTGCTGGCCAGGCTCATGTATTTGTGTATCATTTTCACCACTTCCAGAAACCTTATTTTCTGCTCAATTCTCTCTGCTGCCCAGAAGTGTTTGTAAAGCACACACCTGCTACATGCACATCCCAGTCGGTGCCACTCACGAAACCCATGGTGTAAGCACTCTGGTTGTCAAAGCTTATGCAGAAAACTCACCAACATCCTGCCTGGGATCTTACTGGGAATCAAACACTCACTCAAGTTGGGACAGCACTTGGCTCGTGCTACCCCACTAAACTACATCCAAACTACCACGGAGAAGCACTTTCTCACAGCATTTGCACAAGACCCTGGGTGCACATTAAGAGGCACAGTACATTTGTTAAAGGTGACACAAGCACTGAAGGAAAGAGAAAAAAAAAGGAAGGGGGGGAAGCCCCAAAACCAAAACAAATCACAACTGACCAAATACTACATTTCTGGAAACAGTTTCATCTACTCCTGCAGTACTACTTTGAGCAACACAATGCCTGCAATAAGAGGGGTCATAATAAAACGTGTTAGACTTGCCAAGGCAATATTTCACTGGGCAGAAACATTGCTTTGCACAGCCAGTGAGACTGTTTAAGTGCTGAGCATTTTGCAAGTTAAATCTCTATAAATACAACCGCAACATGCAAAGAGTAGCTTAACCATAATGGTTAGCAATTGCCACCCAATGTCCTGTAGAAAAACTAAAATTGCATCAACATTTTATAAAACTGGGGACTTAAAAGTCTTCTGGAGAGGGTGAGGTTATAATGTTGTTGGACCAATACTATAAGACATGAAAGATTTCATCCTACTGCAATAATTCTGCTACTCTGATGCAGGCTTTCCTTAAAAAAAGTGCATCTGCATTGCAATGCTTAGAGATGCTCGTGATTCTTGGTGATGTATTCCCCCCAAAATCAGAGGGATTGCTTTGGACAGTGGCTGAATTTCAGCTGGGAAAACTAAATAAGGTTGCTACTTTGGAGCAAGGGCCCCTGTGATCCTCTGCTCAGCAGGACAATAGAGCATCCATGGGAATTCTGTGCCATAAATTTGAGAAGTCCATGGAAACTGGGAAATGCAGTTCTAAATCCCCAGCTCCCCAGCACCTCAGAGCCAGAGCAATACCACGGTGGGGGGAAACTGGCTCGAGGGATATAAAGTTGCAGATCTGCTGTTCCCACACACCTCCCCTTTCACACCTTCTGCCTGCCTCCCAATCTCTGTCCCAGAAACCCCCCTCCCTGAGCAGGATTTCCAGTAAACAGAGGGTGTGCAGCCCTTGGGGGTCTAAGCCATTAATTTTGACCTCCTCATGCTATAAAACCCCAGCAGATCCCGTAAAGCCCTTTAGGAAGCTAGGTGTCTAATTCCCATTATCCAAGACCATTGCATGGAAGGAAAAAAAAAAGAGAAAAGGCAATTAGGGACTGTAAACTCCCTCTTAAATGTTTCATATAAGATTCCTAAACCTGTTTTGAATGATCAGATCCTGTGGGAGGACTTCTATCTTTTTAGAGGTTCTCACATTATATTTTGAGATGCAGAGCAGCTAGAATGTGGCCTGTGGTTGTACAGCATCGTGTGAAGCAACGCACAACAGAGCAGATCCAACTTGAAGTCATTTTCAAAGTCCCTTTCCCATAAAAGATCACATTAAGAAGAGGGGTGGAGAAGTTTTCCTTGAAAAAAGGCCAGAGGATGAAATTTCCATTGTCGGTTCCACAGCAATTTGTAAATAAATACACCTAGTAACTAGTAATTAACATTTTATTAGATAAATGACTCATGCTCGCTAAATTACCATGCATAAATATGCCATTAATATGCAGCAGAACTTATAGTTCAAAGCTATCAGCAATGTAAACATATGTTCACACACTCCACCTCGGTGCACTCGTGTATCTACGTTCAAGGACTGCCATGCAAATATAGCAGTGATTTAGGGGGCTTCAAACTCTAAGGGAAAACTGCGACTTAATACGACGTTGGGATGAATGTACTTCAGCTCACAGAAGGCAGATCCATCGCTGTGGAGCTGGTTTGCTCCCTGATGGTTAGCAGTGGGCAGAAAGCTTCATTTTATGACTGTTACAGAAGTGTCAGGCTGTCCAGTGATTGAAGAGGAATGGAGCATTTCATCCACACCCCTCCTTTGCATTCCAGCCAGGCAAGGGAGCCTTGATGCTCACCTCTACTTGCAGCCACCCTGAAGATCCCTCAAACCAAGTACTCACCTGGGCACACATGAGCAGCCAGTGGTGCTCAGCACCTCCTACACGTGGAACCACTCTTTTATGTCCCTTTAAATATGTTAACAGCTTATTAGAGGTCAAAGAAATCACAGCTTGACAATTCTTTCATAGAATCATAGAATTCCAGACTGGTTTGGGTGGGAAGGGACCTTTCAAGGGCATCTGGTCCAACCCCCTGCAGGGAGCAGGGACATCTGCAGCCAGAGCAGGGTGCTCAGAGCCCCGGCCACCTCCCCTGCAATGGGGACAGGGATGGGGCAGCCTGGGCCAGGCTCTCACCACCCTCAGTGTCCCTTCTCTCCAGTCTAAAACTCCCTCTCAGTTTAAACCATCCCCCCTTGTCCTGTCCCAACAGGTCCCCATCTTTCTGACAGGCCCCTTTAAGCACTGAAAACCTGCAAGAAGCTCTCCCAACCTGCAATAAAGTCTCCCACACCAGAGTAAGATCCTCTAGGTTTTCCCCTGGAAAGCCCTCCCTTCAGCACCTTACCTGGCAAACAGAAAGGCACTGAGGAGCTACTTGGTACTTTTCACTCTGCTTCTAAGTTAAATATGTAGCTGAAGCAAAATGTGTATTTTATTGTTTTCTTGGGCTATGATTAACTTCTCATCCACTACCACTGAGCACCAGCTTCATCTGACAGGATATTTTGGCAACAGATTTCCTATCAGGCAGAAGACAACCATTGCCCCTTAGTTCAAAGCTGCCTCTACCTCTTCTCAAGGTACTCTAGGTACAAACAATATCACTTAGAAAATGTTTTAGAAGGCTACACAGAGCTACACAAGGTGAGTATAAAACTTTTTGGTTAACATATCAGACACAGGGCATGATTCAATATCCATTCCCATTTACAGGGTGTCCAAGGATATTGCCTTTTGCTGCCCCACATTCAAGATTGTTAGAGGGGCTGTACAGAAAAATTAACCTTCAAATTCTCTCAAGAGCTTTGTTGTTTCAGAGGAGAAAAACCACACCTGAAGTTGTCTGTGCCCTTTGTCAAAGCAGGAAATTTGGTAGACGTGTGCTATGTACAGACAACAGAAAATGCATGTATCTGGGTGGATGTTTTCCATAACAATGCTCTGAGAAATTGCATTAAATCTCAGATATTATCCCTGGTTTTATAGAATTGCCCACAGAGACAGGCACCAACAGCACTATTAAGTATCAAGAAAGTACCAGGCTTGTTACAGGAGCTTTATGAGAGCCAAGGATCAAATATTTTTTCACAGTTTTATGTGGATAGTTTCATGAAAATTGATCAGGTCTA
The DNA here is from genome assembly GCA_013399075.1 of Chloroceryle aenea. Lineage (NCBI taxonomy): Eukaryota > Metazoa > Chordata > Aves > Coraciiformes > Cerylidae > Chloroceryle > Chloroceryle aenea. Next base: position 19,528 of record VWZY01011873.1, on the reverse strand, counting down.
AAAAGTCACAGTCCAAATGAAGCTAAGGTTAAAGATAATTTATACATGATATTCCTAATTTTATTCTGAGCCCTTTTATTACTGTGTAGGCCTTTATGACTTTAAAGAAAATGTCAGTGGCAGCAAATGACATTGTACTGAATAATCTAGTTATGAGGGAAAAGACATTTAAAACTATTCCATATCAGCTTTGCTCTGTTCTGCTGAACTCACAGTTTTATCCCACACAACTGGGCAAAACTCCTCTCTGTATTTTTAAATCCTTTTCACGGTTGCTTTACAAACCCACATCTATTCTTCTCCTCTTTTTAATTCTTCAGAAATTTCCTGGGTTTTTTTTTCTTTTTTTCTCTAAATAATTCAAGGGAATTCAGTTATGACCTCACATGTGCAGGGGCTGATCACTGGGTGTGTTGCCATCTCAGCTGCTCAGCCCAGGCTCCAGCATTTAGGACATGGGAAAATTTGCTCTATTTGTGATGTTTGTGCCACTTCCCTGTCCTTGAGAGCAGCTACTCTAATCAGATCAGCTCCACAGCAGGGAGAGCAATCGGAGACACATCTCTGCAGCTCTTTGAGGAGAAAGCCAAGGTATTTCCTTAAATTGCTGCCTAGATGATTCTGGGAACAGGGAAGGATTTGAAGGACATCTTCAGCCTTTCCCTGGAGCAGCACATTTACCAGTTTACAGTATTTTTTCCACCTCTCTTTCTCCCCCTTTTAGCCAATCTCCAAATTTAAAACATCAATCACAAATAAAAAAGAAAAGGCAAAAGATGATGGATATTTGCACTGCTACTATAGACCCTGGCTTGATTGTCTTTCAGGCAGAGATCTGTCTTGTACCAGCAACATTTACTTTTTTCTTTTTTTTCCAACCAAAACCAGGACAGTGATCCAGAGCAAGGCATCAGGTAGGCTGGTGACACCCCTCTGAAGCCACCCTTTGATACATGGAGCAGGTCTAGAAGGGCACCTTTCCCCAGGAGGTTCCCAGAGGAGTCCCCAGAAAGGAGCCCTGTCCCTGCTGCTGTCCAGGACCAGGTCTCCATACCAGGTTAACCTGCCCTGTCCCTATCAGTCTCCAGGATAAGACCTCTTGATGATGGCACAAGGTCTCCTTGTGGTTGGACAACCTGCTGTGGAATGAAAAGCCTGCCCAGTGAACGATGCTCCCAAACACTAGGGATGCTTAAATTACTAAACACAGACTAAAAGCACCTAAAATCCATCAGAATGGTTGTCTGAATATTTAGGATTCTTGATGTAAACAATGTTCCTTGAAGCATTTTGTCTTTGATGTAACACAAGCATGAGCACAAATCTGGCACAGGTACACTTCTATAATCATTAGAAATGAAGCTTGCACTTGAATATCAGACCTTGTGTGATTTACTGGAAAGAAATTGTTAATAAATGAAAATAAAGAGAATTTTCATATAACACATGGGAAACAGCTTGCAGATTTTGGTTGTTGGGTTGTGTTGGTGTGCATTTGGTTTGGCCTTTGTTGTGTTTTGGGGTTTTTTTGGTGTTGTTTTGGTTTTTTTTTTGTGATTTGCACAGGAGAAGAAATTAGAGTTCTTATCATTAACAGCCTTTCCAAATTCTGCCACTGTCTGAATCAACACTACCCCTGTTTTTCCAGATGCTTGTCTGAAAGGCAACTGTTATTGCATGTCATGATTGTGTTCATAGCTGAGTAAACACCTTCACAGGTGCAAAAAGATCCAAAGGCTGCAAGAGTTGTAAGGCTGAAAAAGCAGAAATTTTAGAGCTCTGTGTGGTGAACAAAGAAGATGTCTAAATGAAATACAATATTTTCCTGTGTCTTAAGTGTAACACTTCATTAGCTGGAAAAGCAGCTAGAGTCTTGTGTCCGTGCACGGGGTTTAATCAAAAATCTAGTCTTGTTTGAAAAGTGATTAGGTAAAAATGTCATTGATTTCTAAAGCAAATCTACTCCGAGTCTTCCAGAGCCATAGACTCCTTTGTCTCAATACTATTTCTATTTTAATTATTTTTCAGCAGTGGCCAGATTCACCTCTCATGATGTAATAAGAGTAGAAAATGTTGCGACAGGTGTGTTTTCCAAGTGCAAAGCCAATTCTTGTCTGCAGGATTTGCTCTCCCTGCTTTTTTTATTTATTTTTGTGTGTGAACACCTCTATATTTCCTCAGCACTATCTTTCATTAATATTTCTTTCAATCAAAAATCAGCCCCATGAAGCAAACTTCTCTTGGGTCAACCAAGCACCTCAGTCTGCATCCAAGACAAAGTGTAACAGACTTGGGAGATGCTGGGCAGAACTCCTTGCTGTATATCCATGCTACAGAAAACAAGAGCAATTAAAAGCACAATCTCAGGGCCTTCACAAAGGGATGAAGTGCACATCCCTTGTGCCTAAAATACAGGGATGGAAGAGGCTGCTGATGACCTGTGATGGAGCTGGTGCTCAGCACTGGAGGTTTTCAGGGCAAGCCTTTTGCTGTGCTTCTCAGCAGCTCAGGGTTTTTAGATGATTCCAAGTTTCCATGAAAAAAAATAAGAAGTGCAAGAACTGCTGTGGATCAGGCAAACTGTCCATCCATGTGACTATCCATGACCTTGACTGTGTTTCCAAATGCTCCACAGAGACCAGAAGAACCCACCATGGGTCAGGTAGGGGATGGCCACAGTGAATGCTCCTTCCTAACTCCAGTTTCTTGCTGGTTTGGTCAAATTTTAAAAATAGATGTGTGTTCAGTTAATTTATATGGTAAACTATAAATAATTTTTCATAGATCTGAGTGGGTCTATCCTCTGAAGTATGCATCTTTAAAAAGTTATTTCCTAGTTACTATAATTACTGATATTCTCAGTGTCTTCCTAAACATAAACAAATATTAACTTCATTATTATGCAGTTATTTCATCCAAGTACTGTGCAGATGAACAAGTGTTTAATAAATCTTGCTCCATAACATAGAAGAAATTATCAAATCCCCATGTAGCTGAATAGGATCTTTTAATATGATTTTTAATGAGACAGAAGATATCACTGAAACCCTGAAAGGGTCCTGTAGAGATGATATTGATCTTTGGAGTTAGATCACCCTAATGATTATCTTTCATAGCAGCTGGAATATTTTGCTCCTTGTCTAGTAGGAAGACATCTGAAGGTTAAATATAGTGTAATGTAAACTTCTGGCAAAAGTTTATAAATCCATAGAGTTGAGGAAGAAGGGCAGCTTATTATTTATTTCCTTTCATAGCATCAGATTCATTTAATTAGGAAAAGACCTTCAAGATCATCAAGTCCTTCCATTAACCCAGTGCTGCCAGGGCATCACTGACCCCTGGCCCTCAGCACCACAGCTCCACAGGGGGCTTGGAAACCCCTCCAGGGGTCACAGGGACTCCACCACTGCCCTGGGCAACCCTGGATCTTAAAGGTCTGTTCCAACCAAAGTGATTCTAGGATGCTGTGATTCTTCCCTGAGCACACAGGCATGGGTGGCATGCAGTGGCAGATCAGCAAATTATAATTCACCTGACAGAAATTTGTGTGGAAAAGATTCAAAGCAGCTGAAGCAGGGTTAAAAGAAGATAAATATACTGGAGCAGGAAGGGGCTCACACCATGTTTCTGCTCCCACTGTTATGGGACACAGGTCACCCCAAGCATCTTTCCCACACAGCAGCTTCTGTGAGGAGTCTGGAGAGATTCCAAACCAGCCTGGACAATGCAATCTCAGGCCCCCTGCTCTGGGTGACCCTGCTGGGGCAGGTGGCACCAGATGATCTCCAGAGCTCCCTTCCAGCCCCTACCAGTCTGATTTTCTGATGCCTGCAGCCCTGAGGGACAGCTCTCAGCCAGCCCCAGTGTTGGTCTCAGGGGCCAGATCTGCAATTCCTCACCAGGCACCACCAGCAAACACAATTTTACAGAGACTGGTTCTCCTCCTAGACCAGGATGCACATACCCCAGGGTGCACCCAAAAGGCAGGAGATGGCACTCAGTGCCTCCAGCCCCAGAGCAGCCACACACCAGGTACCACAGTGCCACTGGACTACTGGGACCATGCCACCCAAGGGCTGCATGTGCACCAGGACTGAGAGGAGGGGGGGTCAGGGGATGGGGTGCCCATGGCAGCTCTGTGCCACTCAAGGATGCTGTGACAGTGGAGCATCCCTCCAGTGGCCCTTTAAGCCAGATTGAAAGATGCTCTGCATTGCCAGGCTGA